>JANHZT010004271.1:54881-67912 GCA_032468215.1 Stegonotus admiraltiensis | reverse complement strand
GACTTCAACTCCAAGAATTCTCCAGCCAGCTATGCTTATTTATGATTAGCTATGCTGGCTGCAAAATTCTGGGAGTTGAAGTCCACAAGTCTTAAAGCTGCCAAGTTTGAAGACCTCCGTTTTAGATAATATGACAGTAAAATGTTTTCAGGCACCTCTACACACTTTTTGCATCACATAGAACCAAGAGCCTCAGTACACCAAAAAAACAAAACGGAAGAAAATCAGGTCAAGCCGCAGTATTTAAAGATGGGGATAAAGGAAGCCACTTCTTGAGACGGGGGGAGAGGGGACTGCTGGATACGCTGGGGCTGGCGGGGACCCTTGAAAAGCTTCCTACTCAGCCCTCACCTACAGCATGCTGCTTCTGCTCCCCGCGTCCCGTCCCGTCCCGCTCTCGCCCGGAGACCCGCCGGCGATGCCTTCCTGCCACCCGACACCCCCGCACTGCTCACAGTGGGTCAACAGAACCGAACTCTCTAGCAGGTTACGACTGACAAAACGATAAGCCAATCAGAAGACAGGATGTCGCTCTGGGCGGGCCTTCCCTCCCGGACACAGTACGGATCTTTTCTGCGTGCTACGATAGGGAGCGGGCCGTCAGGTTCCATCCTCGTAGTTTCTCTGCAGACTAATGGTTCTTTCCACTCACCTCCCTTTTGTATTGACACTGACGCCGCGCTTCTTGATCAGTTCATCCAAAGATAAATCCGCCATATTTTCTCTAGGCCCGGAGAAAAGTCGCAGCGACCGACTCCCGGACATGAGATGCAACTACTTCCGGTCTCACTCTTACACCCGTTTGTCTCGGCTTCTCGCGACTTTAAACAAATCGCGCGTAATAAAGAATTGGAGATTTCGCGGAGGCTACTTTCCCATAACCCAAAGCGACAAAATTTTAATTTGCATGTATGAAATGAGATATTAGATGCATATTTTTTCCAGATTATAAAATATTTTTCTTATATTAGCGAGTTACTGGTTACAAAATAGAGAATTAATTGTTAGAGTCATTTTTCTTTTGTCTTATACAGTTCACCCTCATTTCGAATAACTCTGTTGTCAGTCACCTTTCCTCCGCTAGTAAAAAACTGCATGCCTTAAACTTATGAGTAAGGAAAATAACGATTCGGGGTGACGCCCGAGTCCTCACTAACAATGTGAGAAGAATTTTTGAGCGGGTACAGGTCGTCCCTGAGGTGACCCGCCTACTTAGCGGGATGCCTGGGTGTTCTGATCTGCCCGAAAGTCTATTGTGAAAATATTAAAGAACGGAGTTTTGGGGTTGGAGACACTTGATACGTTATATACTGCAGGTTGGAGTTTACGTAGTTCTGCTTACTGTTGCATTTTAGAACGGTACGTTGCTAACCTATCTCCTCCCTCTCGTGCTTCGTCCCAACTTAAATCCTACATCTGTCCACCCATTTTCTGCAGAAAGTGTGTGCCTTTTAATAATAATTTAGCAGGAAGATACTATCCACGCTCCTCGTTTGCCATCATAGACCAGCATGGCTCACCTACAATGAGATTTCCTAGTGTTTCAAGGATCAACCAGGCCCTATTTATATCCTGGAGAAGATATTGGGCACATAAGTGGTAGGAATTGGAACATGAAAAACATTTATTCTCTACTGTATACTGTCAGTAATAAATATATGAGCCCAGTTGAAGTTATTTATCCATCTATTTTTTTACAACAAGTGTATATACGTACACTTAACTGTAATCTTACTCAACAAGCCAGGACTCCTATTTTTTCACTCCTTAACATATACCATATTTTAGCAAAATTCAGTTCACATCAATTCTTTACCAATTCTCTCTCTACTATTTAAAAAGTCTCCATGAGGTTCAACAGAAAATAAATCTTCATAATTTGAGAGGAATTCATATTTTGTATTTTCTTGACTGCATTGGTACCTAAAACAGCATGGAACCCCAAGTGTTAGAATTATCCGTTTTGCTACTATAACTACTATAATCCCCCCCAAGGTTTTTCTTTGCTCATAAGAAGTAAATCAATTTTTCCATATTTTAGGATACTGTTAGTCTATATCCGTGATGGCGAACCTATGGCACACGTGCCACAGGTGGCAAATGGAGCCATATTGGTGGGCTCACGTTGGTTGCCCTAGCTCAGCTCCAGCGTGCATGCACGCACCGGCCAACTGATTTTCAGGTCTTCTGGTCCCACCGGAAGTCGGAAAACTGGCTGTTTCCTGCCTCCGAAAGGCCTCCGGGTGGATAGGGAAGACTGTTTTGCCCTCCTCAGGCTCCTAGAAAGCCTCTGGAGCCTGGGGAGGGGGAAAATGGGCCTACCGGGCCCACCGTGCCATCGTGTGCCAAAAGCAGGGAAAAGTGTGGGAAGGTCACGTGTGCATGTGTGGGAGGGCGGGCCGCATTGAATTATGGATGTGGGCACACGCACCCGTGACTCCCCATGCTCCCCCCCGCTTTTGGCACACGACGGCAAAAAGGTTAGCCATCACTGGTCTATATGCTACACCCCATACACCTACAACTCATGCTTCACCTTTTATGAGTGTTCAACCAACAGTTCAATTGAACAAAGCACAAGCACTAACAGAAATAGAGGAAGTGAGAGATATGGAAAATGAAAGGACATTGATCAGAAAATTAACATGTTCTTTAAAATTTAACTTTTAAAAAATGAATTCAGTGAAATTGAATACCGCAAACTATGACTTAAAGACTTCAAATCAGCAAAGATAAATATGAGGGTGAAAGTTCATTCTCCAAGCTTGCGGGTTGGTTTCCAAATGTTTGCTTACCAGGTAAGTAACATCTTCAGTGGAGTTTAGGAGATGTCAATGTGATGGGTCAAGTGTGGTGTGTCAAGTGTGTCAAGTCTTAGGTCAGGTCAGGTGTGAGTCATCAGTCTTGTAATGGGGAGGTTACATCCTGTGAGAGTCATTAGGAGGTGAAATGCTTGGTTGAGGGTTGGTGCATCTGGTTGGCTTTGCAGTTGATTTGGATCCTGAGGGGTTCATAGGCTGGTTTTAGATCAGTGTGTCTGTTGATGGAATTGCTTGTGGAGTGCCAGGCTTCGATGAACTCACAAGTGTGGCAGGTGGTAGCGTGGCCAATGATTTTTGTGTTACTCCAATTTAACTGGTGCTGGTGTGGGTAGAGATTAAGGATTTGGGATCATGGCATTTAACTGCCAGCCGGTGTTCATGGATCCTGGTTTTTAATTGATGTGACATTTATCCCACATAGAATTGGTTGCAATTGTTAGTTGATTTTGTAGATTACATTGTTTCTTCTGTATCTTGTCTTTGGTTCTGGATAATTCCTGGTGGAGTGTGGCTGTGGGTTTGTGGGCTATTGCTATTCCTAGGGGTTGGAGAATTCTGGCTATTTCTTGACAACTTTTGTGTATGGTAGGGTTAGTTTTTGTGTGGTGGTTGGCTGTGTAGCGTATTGTGATTTGGGTGCTGTGTGTCAGAATATGAAGTTTTTTTGATAGCTGTTACAGAGAAAGACATTAGTCATTTCTCTTCCGCTTTTCTTATGTTGTGGTGCTGCAGTGTGTCCTGGCCCTTCTGAAAAGGGTCTGGACACAGCTTTTTTTGTGTGCTGTGGGGTGGTTGCTTGAGAAGTTGAAGATCTGGGCTGTGTTTATCGGTTTGCGCTAGACAATTCTCTGTTGTTTCATATCCTTATGTCGATGTCTAGGAATGGGAGTCTGTTATGTTTCCTCTTTGCATGTGAATTTGATCCAAGGGAATGTTATTGATGTGGTGGTGTGTTTCTTCAATTTGGGATCGTTTGATGATAACGAATGCAGCGTGTCTCAATTTTTGGTTGGATAGTGGGTAGAGCAATGGATTCGAACTGTTGCAGGACTGCTTCTGCTATTAGGCCTGATATCAGTGATCCTATCAGGGTACCTTGTAATTGCTTAGATTTTCCCGTTGAAATGTGTTGAGGCATAGGTTCAGGAGTTTCCTGATGGTTTCTGTGGGCATGGAGTGTTCTGTGGCGTCATCTTTTTGGATATGGTGTTTAGAGAGTAAGTGGTATATGGTTTGTTTAGCCAGATCGATGTCAATCGAGAAGAGAGCGGTGATGTCGAAGGAGACCATTTCTTTCTTGTTGATCTTGGTGTGCTTGATGCACTGTTCTGGGGAGTTTGAGTGGGTCGAGTCATTGACCAGAACAGGAGTTTCCTCTGTAGGGTTTTTGCTACATCGTATGTCCATGTTCCAGGGAGACACATAATTGGGCATGAGGAGATCCCATTCTTGTGTATTTTGGGGAGTCCGTAGAACCTGGGTGTGGAGCCTTGTAGTTGCATGTGCTTTCTCTTTAGTGGTGTTAGCCATCCCCCCCCCCCATTTTTCTTAGGGTGTCTTTTACTTTGTTCTCCAGCTGTTTTGTCGTATCATGAGGACCCAGATTGTGGGGGCAATAAGCTTTGTATAAATATACAGAAGTATGAAGGCTATTGCTTAAAGCATTGTAAGCCGCCCTGAGTCTCTGGAAAAGGGCAGCATATAAATCAAAGCTAAATAAATAAATAAATAAATAAATAAATAAATAAATAAATAAATAAATAAATACACACACACACACACACATATATTGGATTATTTGGTAGGTGTTGGTTTTGTTTAGATGGTTTTCAGCTTTGCTGATGTCAGTTTTGTCCATTACTGCTTTTGTCTGCTGGTAGGATGACAATGCTTTCATCTTGTTTCAGTGTCTTTAGTGCTCTCTTTTCGTTTTGGATGTGTTGTTTTTTCTGTTGCACTGCACATTGGGGATGATGTTTTGTCTGACGTCTTGTGTTTCTTGGTCCAGGTGGTGTGTCTTTGGAATGGATTTAAATGGGGTCAGCATCTTTGTGGTTGAATTTGAAGCCTTGTGTAAGGATGGTCTTTTCGTTGTCACAGACAACAGATAGAACACTGACCCTGACATCCCCTAAACTCCACTGAAGATGTTATCTAACCTGGTAACAAAACGTTCAGAAACCAACCCACAAGCTCACAGAACCTTCCACTAATCCTACACCCGAGCTATAGATATTCGCTGTATTGCGAAGATATTTAGATCATTTCCTGCTATTGGAAAAAGCAGTTTGTAGTTTTTGTCCAATATATAAAGTCGGAATCATATAATTCTGCAGAATTACAAAAGCAAAGATGTTGAAAGGAAAACATATGGAATGTTGACTGACATGAAAAAAATGCAACAAATACTTGTCTAAGGAGAGTTAAAAGATCTCACCCTGACACCTCTAAGGGAAGGCTATAAGGTGAGACTAAAGATCAACATTACTATTATTTAGAAGCTATTCTAAAGCATTTTCTGAGATTTTGAATAAAAAAAAACTATTCAATTGTTATTTTAAGTCTTTTTGTATTTATGCAGTCCTTTTAAGCTTTCCAAACTTCAGCCATTTTATAAAAAAGCTACAAGGTACATGATTTCAAAATCTACTGAAGTCAGGAATTGTTTAACTATATGAAAAATACTTTTGACATGCAGCTAATTCAAGCAGTGATTATTGAAACACTTCAAAAATAGATTATTTTACATTTCCCTGTTACATTTTCCTCTCTAAGGTAACATGAAGCATATCCTGAAGGCAAATTGTTGTGAAAATGAATAGATTTTTCTCATTTTTTAATAGTAGAGTTATGATCAGTCAAGGAAACTGAACGGTAGAATATTTAGAAAAAGATATTGCTGTATATAATATGAATTTGCTTTCACTAGTAGTGAAGGTCACTCAAAAGTTCTTTTTCAAACTTTCAAAAATTGTAAGAATGTGCAATACAAGGCTATCAAAACCTATTTTGGAATAATGTCTGTATATTTCCAGAAGAGCATTTCAAACCTAACATATGAAATTATGAATGTAATATGCAAATTATGTGTTCCTGATATACAGAAACTGTCTAATTCATTAATATGTATCTTGTATATAGTCAAATTTAGCTTACATCTTAAACACAACTTATCCAAACAAAATACTGATATCATCTGCTACCTACTAAATTCAGAAAACAATTTAAACAAAAGAGCACTCAGTTATTAATGAACCAAATATCAATCCCAGTTTAAGGAATTTGTTTTAGAGTTGTTAAATACTTTGATATATAGTCACTACACAAATTTCTTAGAGCTTTTAAATAGATAAAACTAAAAAAAAAAGTAATTGTCAGAGTTAAGAAGCTGAATTACCATCACCAGATCAGAATTAAGTATTTTTGGAAGGATGTGATGAAAAAGTCTATCTTTTCCTACTAATTCTACAAAATGATACCTTTTACCCAAGTTATATTGTTACCGAAAAGTTAAATATTTTATAAGCTCATTTTCGACAGCAATAATATATTGAATGTATTAGTTTGTAAAACATTTTTTTAAGAGAAAATCTATTATTTGGTATTATATACACATTTAGACAATGCTGGGTTGTGTAAATTTTGAAATAAGTGCAAGGCACTATATTCTGAGAAAGGGTATGTATCTGTTACTGAAAATAAATTTTTATATCTACATTGAAAAAATTCTAAGTGCATATACTTTCACTTTGTAAATTTAAAACGCCACAATAGCCCTGATTAACATATTAGTTAACTATTAGATTGATCAACTAAGCATCATTTGACAATAATGAATTTTGTACTTGTCATTTCAAAGAATTTTAAAAACGAAACTTGTTAGGATTAGTTAATCATCTAAAGACAGCAAGGAAAGAATAAAGTTAGTTTGTGGGTTTCACTGATATAGTTTTGCTTAACTTCGAAGAAAAAGTTCATCATTACAAAAATTATTAAACAATAAAAAAGAATCTGAAGCAGTTTCAGCTCCAGATCCAGATATTAAATTTTGTGACAAGTTAATGGAAGGTATTTACACATACTTGGATTGTTGATGATATATATTTATGCAATGTTATCTTTGATAATAAATTTCTCTACTCTGTCTAAAATGTCTGTTGGAGTGTCAGTGTACAATTCAGTTGTTAAAACTTACCTCCTCAAAGAAAGCTGTATTCCATATGTATAGAAATATGAATTACATAAAGTATTTTAGACTAGTCTGTGTTTCACAATTTTTTCAGTAAACTCATAAACAATACGTATAGAACATTACCTTTCAAATAATTACAAGAACAGATTTTCAGATTTAATTGAAAAAAGTATCGATGTTAGAAGCATGCACTTCAGTTGTTAAGAGGGAGTGGGAACACACAGCTATTTCACTGGACAAAAATTATTTTTTTGCTTACTTTATTATTGTTTGCTGTTTACAATTAGGGATGTGCAGTTAACACACCACAAGGAAAAAAAAACAGAAAAATCATTTTGAAAGAAAAAACAAATATACTGAACATAGACCAATTAAATTGTACAAAGACATGGGACTGGCTTTGATTTCAAAGTTTCAATTTTTTTTTAAAGGATGAAATGCAACAGCTGTTTGACTTCCAAGTCTAAATAGGCACTGTAAAAATAAAATTTAAAAGTTGTCATGTTCTTCAGCACATGTCCCCAACCTAAACATTGCCAAACATGTTCAGTTCTCAAGAAGGAAATGAGAACTCAATCTTCTGGTGGTATAAAAGCCTGGAACCCACTCAACCTCTTTAAAAATGATTCAGTGCTGCTGTTTGACAGAATAAAACTAGAAGAGCTTATAAAGGTTTGAAAGCATCCAAAGCAAAGAGCACACTATAGTTTTGTTTACTATAACCTGTATTGGAGAAGAAAACATTTAAATCTATTATGTTGGTACATAAACCTGGTATCTTGAAGATAGATCTTTGAAAATATGTCTTACAAGTTTACTGGAGAAGAAAAAAGGAAACTGCTTCACTTATCATCAGTTGAATTATCAATGGAAACGGATCAATTCAGACTTCATTATAACCATGTTTATACACTGTACATCTATCCTAGATGGATAAACATTGGAATTGCTCACTGGTGTCCCTTTTAATAACTGTAAACTAAACCACAGTATGCAACTTCATAGGAAGGTAAAGGATCAAGTGAATGTACAGCCAGTTATATCTCTCCTGCTTCACGCTCCTCTGAGCTTCTCCTGTCTTCTGATCGACCATTTGCACTTTCATAAGATCGCTTCCTTTCTTTGCAGTTTCGATCTCTTGGAGATTTTTCTCTGGGGCAACTTTCTTTGTCACGTGATGTTCTGTTACGATCTCTGGTTCGTTCTTGATCTCTGGAAGATCTTTCTTTTGATGATCTGAAGAAAAAATTAATCATCTGAAAATGTACATCACTTTCATTTGATTTTAACTGTTCATTAAGCCTACCAGAGCATAAAACAGCACAATTATCACCGTGTATCATTTCAAAAACTGGAATGGAAAGAACACAGAGCCTAACATAATTAGAACAAATATTAAACTAAAATCACTGATTTTATTTTTCAAGAGTGTAAAAGTTGAGAAAGTCAAATGAATGCTATCCAGTATATTTTTCTTATAGTAATTCAAATTAGTATGGATACTGTTTAAAGTGTCACTAACGTACAGAATGCTTCAGCTACTAGAAATGATGCAGATCCGCAATGCCACAGACTAAACTTACATTTACAGTGAGGTAAAGTATTTGATCTCCTGCCGATTTTGTACGTTTGCCCATTGACAAAGAAATGATCAGTCTGTAATTGTAATGGTAGGTATATTTTAACAGTGAGACAGAAAAACAATTAAAAAATCCAGAAAAACACATTTCAAAAAAGTTATAAATTGATTTGCATTTTAATGAGTGAAATAAGTATTTGATCCCCTATCAATCAGCAAGATTTCTGGCTCCCAGGTGTCTTTTATACAGGTAACGACTTGAGATTAGGAGCACTCTCTTAAGGGGAGTGCTCCTAATCTCATCTTGTTACCTGTCCACAGAAGCAAGCAATGAATCAGTTTCCAAACTCTTCACCATGGGCAAGACCAAAGAGCTGTGCAAGGAGATCAGGAATAAGATTGTAGACCTACAAAGGCTGGAATGGGCTAAAAGACTATCGCCAAGCGGCTTGGTGAGAAGTTGACAACAGTTGGTGCGATTATTTGCAAATGGAAGAAACACAAAGTAACTGTTAATCTCCCTCGGTCTGGGGCTCCATGCAAGATCTCATCTTATGGAGGTTTAATTATCATGAGAACAGTGAGGAATCAGCCCAGAACTACATGGAAAGATCTTGTCAATGATCTCAAGGCAGCTGGGACCACGGTCACCAAGAAAACAATTGGTAACACACTACGCCGTGAAGGACTGAAATCCTGCAGCGTCCGCAAGGTCCCCCTCCTCAAGGAAGCACATGTACAGGCCCATCTGAAGTTTGACAATGAACATCTGAATGATTCAGAGGAGAACTGGGTGAAGTGTTGTGGTCAAATGAAACCAAAATCGAGTTCTTTGGCATCAACTCAACTTGCCGTTTGGAGGAGGAGGAATCCTGCCTATGACCCCAAGAACACCATCCCCACCGTCAAACATGGTGGAAACATTATGTTTTGGGTTTTTGTTTCTGCTACGGGGACAAGACAACTTTACCGCATCAAAGGGACGATGGATGGGGCCATCGTCATATCTGGGGTGAGAACTTCTTTCCTCAGCCAGGGCATTGAAAATGGGCCGTGGATGGGTATTCCAGCATGACAATGACCCAAAACACATGGCCAAGGCAACAAAAGAGTGGCTTAAGAAGAAGCACATTAAGGTTCTGGAGTGGCCTAGCCAGTCTCCAGCCTTAATCCCATAGAAAATCCGTGGAGGGAGATGAAGGTTCGAGCTGCCAAATGTCAACCTTGAAACCTTAATGACTTGGAGAGGATCTGCAAAGAGGAGTGGGACAAAATTCCTCCTGAGATGTGTGCAAACATGGTGGCCAACTATAAGAAATGTCTGACCTCTGTGACTGCCACCAAGGGTTTTGCCATCAAGTACTAAGTCATATTTTGCGAAGGGGTTAAATACTTATTTCACTCATTAAAATGCAAATCAATTTATAACTTTTTTGAAATGTATTTTTCTGGATTTTTTTTTGTTGTTATTCTGTCTCTCACTGTTAAAATAAACCTACCATTAAAATTACAGACTGATCATTTCTTTGTCAGTGGGCAAACATACAATCAGTAGGGAATCAAATACTTTTCCCCCTCACTGTAAGTAACATAAAAGTTAAAGCTGAACTTGGAGATCAGACCCGGAGTTTTCATTAACTGAATAAACAGGCAAAAAAAAATCAAAAGAAAAAATGGGTTTTGAAAAGTAATACCTAAGATGTGTCTTACCTGCCTTGTAGCTCCGTCATGTGTCTCGCCATTGTCTGCAGGCAAACACGTTGCAGGATAAAAAAAAACTTCTCATGAGTCCGAGAAGTTTGACTGAACTTGCAAGAAGTTTTTTTTTTAACGCTACAACATATTTGCCTGCAGACAACGGCGAGACACGCGAGAGAGCTGCAAGGCAGATAAGATGTGTTTCTCGTATCTCCCTGTCCCCACCTGCCATCCCCAAATTGCATCCAATTTGGGCAGGGGCAGGAAGCCCGGTGAGGGGGGAGAGAAGAGATGGCAAGAGGAGCCCTGTCACGCTCCACGTGTCTCGCTTCTCCCCCACCCCACTTGCCACCCCCCTCAACAAAGAGACAGCGGAGAAGGAAAGCAGCCAGGCTGCTATTATGGTACCATTAGGGTGCGTGGAGCCGTCTTACCTGCCTTGCAGCTCCGTCATGTGTCTCGCCATTGTCTGCAGGCAAACACGTTGCAGGGTAAAAAAAACTTCTCATGAGTTCCAGAAGTTTAATTGAACTTGCAAGAAGTTTTTTTTTAACTCTACAACGTTTGCCTGCAGACAACGGCGAGACACATGACAGGCAGGTAAGATGTGTGTCTTGCATCTCCCGGCGAGGGTGGTGGTGGTGAAGAAGAGACGCAAGAGGAGCAAGCCCAGTCTCACTCCACGCATCTTGCTTCTCCCCTGCCCCACACGCCACCCCCCTTGATAAAGAGCTGGCTGCTGTGGAAAAAGGAGCCTGGCGGGCGCAGGCTTTGGGTGTCTGGGGCTGCTGAGGATCACCCAGCGGAGAGGCGGGAGTTTGCAGGTGAGAGGGATAGATGGGTGGGAGGCAGGCGAGTGCCAAGAACGCTGGGGAGATTCCCACCTTTGGTTGCCCCAGCAAACAGCTGACAAGCGGCTGTGTTGCACTGCCATAGCAGCGCAACACAGCAGCAGCCATGAGGTGCCCACGCTCGCCTCCTCCTGCACTCCCAAAATAATAAGACCCCCCTGATAAAAAGGCCAAGTCCTTATTTTGAGGTTCAAAAAATATAAGTCAGGATCTTATTTTTGGGAAAACACGGTAGGAAATTGAAATGTAGGCTACTCTCTTATACTCACTTTTTAATATTGCTTTTGAATTTATTGATGTTATTGGTGTTCCCTTCCAAGTTGATAAATGTAGAATTTTATATTAAACTCTTAAAAAAGAACTTGCTGCAAATATCTCCAGAATTCCATTTCAGTCTACAGCTATTTTTGATTTATGGCTGTTTAACAGCTGTTCAAAGTTACAGTGGCCTTGGAAAAAGGGACTTACACCATGTACTTCCATTTAAGGCTGTTGTACCACCCCTTTGGCCATGTAATTACAATTCAGCACTTGGACAATCTGTGTTTATGACTGGTTGCATCCTTTGAGTCACATCACTGCGATTTGCTACCTTTTTTGCCAATTTCAGCCCCCCCCCCAATCATTGGGGAAGCCGGATTTGCTTAATGACCATGTATTTCGTTTAACGACTGTTGTAAAAATTGTTTTAAAATCGGGCCCAACTCAATTTATGGCTACACGACTTTTACCAGTCTCAACTGTGAACTTTAGTCAATGACTACCTGTATTCTGTTCAATTTCCCATGTTCTTCCAAAATGACCTAGTTTTTTTATTGACAAGTGAGAATGTAATTTCTCACTGACTTATTAGAGTAGGGGTAGGGGTGAATTTGTCTCCTGAAATTTCTTCCCAATTCTGCAAACCTTGTCAAACTTCCAAACATGCTGATATTTCCCTGTTTGATTATAGCTACCCTACGTTTGCACTTGAGTTGACTATAATTAAAAGCTTTTGAAGTACACTGTTCCAATGTACCTATAATAAACAAAAAGGAAAAAAAACCCTCAGCTACTGTTGAAGATAGGTTGATGGCTTAGGTGCAATCTTTTCTGTTCAAAAGCTAACAAAATGCCAACTACTCATTAAAATATTACCTTTTTTTGGAATTGGGTTCTCTGCTTCTGTCTCTGGAGCTCTGCCTGCTCCTTTGGTGACTGCGACTGCGGCTGCGACTAGTAGAATGAGACCTATGACGATGTCGCTTTTCACGGGACCTGGAACGGGTTCTTTTCTTTCGTTCACGGGAGGATGACCGAGATCGATGTCTACGGCGATCTCGGGATCTAGATCTGAATTTTTTTTTTTACAGTGGATGAGAAGAAATCCTTAATAATTCAATTAATCCCTAACAATTCTATTAGGCCAGTCATAAAAGGAAAATACCTTATTAGAACAATTTCTTTTGCCAAGATTTTGAAAAGTTTGGAGACTGCTGGAGTGCTTTATATGAAATAAGGAGTTGTTTAATATTAAAGTTTAAAAATCTTGAAGTTTAATTAATGGTGGTTGATTAAAAATGAATAAAAACAACACTCTTGTTACATGCCACTGGCAAGACTGTGGCAGGCATACCCTAGTATTAAGCAGACACATCATTGAGGAATTTCTAACTTAAAATAAGTCACAAGGAAATTGAAATAGAACACTTTAGATCTAGATATAAACAAATTTTCAATAGTTTAAAAACAGTAATCAGTTCAATCAAATAGCAGGTGACAGCAGCTAACTAATTTTGGGTGATTTTGTACAAACTAAGAGTTAGCCCTAGGCCCGTGATGGCGAACCTATGGCACGGGTGCCACAGGTGGCACGTGGAGCCATATTGGTGGGCACGCGAGCTCAGCTC
>JANHZT010004271.1:16346-39272 GCA_032468215.1 Stegonotus admiraltiensis | reverse complement strand
GTTATTACTGGTTCTCTGAACTACTACAAATTTTTACTACCGGTTCTTGTGAACCGGTGCGAACCGGGAGCAACCCATCACTGGTGTGTGTGTGTGTGTCTCTCTCCCCCCCACCCTTCGGGCAACTGCCTTCCTCCCCCCTCGTAACTCCCTGGCCGGGAGCAAAGCACAGCAAAGGTGTACACAGGGCAGCCGGCCACTTGCTTAAGGAGGGTCTTAACAGGACGCGGCTTCTCTCCTGCACTAATGCTCCGGCCACCGCCCACCCCCAGCAGCTCTTCAGCTGAGCGCGGAGGGAGAGGGAGAGAGAGAGAGAGAGAGAGAGAACACGCATGTGTCTTTCCTGAGGGAGTAACTTTAACTCTGTTGAGGCAATTAAAAAGTTCATGTGGATGTGTAATAGTTGCATATTAGGAAATCATATAAATTGGCAAAGCAATATGTTACTCTCTCTCTCATACAACATAAATAGTAATTACCTTGGGGATTTCTATTGCAATTTCAAAGTGAGGAGTTTCCATTCCTGTCCCATCACTGGTTGGCCGCACCCCTCTTATTTCTTTTTTGGACTCCAGCCCAAAGTGGCAGGAAGCGAAGGCTGCCTTAAGTGCAAATGTGGTGCGAAGGCAGGTACAGGGCAGTTTCGCTCCTGCACTCTCTGGTGACTCTCCTCCCCCTCCTCCTCTCAGGATGCCCGGGATGGCTGTGGCTGAGCTTTGGCACTCGCTTGAGGAGGGTCTCCCCGTGCGTGCGCACGCTCCTGGCTTAGCCACAGCCGGCCAGGGGGTTACAAGAAGGGGGGGAGGGAAAGTGCAGGAGCGAAGCTGCCCTGTACCTGCCTTCACGCCACATTTGCGTGTAAGGCAGCCTTCGCTTCGGAATCCAAAAAAGAAATGAGGGGTAGGACCAACCAGTGATGGGACAGGGATCCATGGCAGAGGGCCCAAAGAGCCGCTTGTGGCTCTGGAGTTGGTGACCTCTGATCTAGATCTATTCTGAAGAGTTCATTACATGCTAGAACTGTTATCAACACCATGGAAGAGTATGCTAAAAATTCCCTTGCCAGTAGCCATATTTTATGTATAGGGATTTTAATATATGTAGAACATTTTTAGGCTACAGACAAGAAAATTTATATACAGTGCTATAAATCAAATGCATGAGAGCGCCAACAGGCTAGAAACTAGCAGACTGAGTTCAAGACTTCAGACTTCTCTCAGTCCTAGGAAACAAGCTATGGCCAAGAAAACTTCAGGGAATTGTCCAGACTGTTTCCAGGAGTCAATATTGACTCAGAGGCATACCTTTCCCCATCTTTATAGATTAAATAAAATACATAATACATTTTCTTCACTTCGTTTTGCTTTCTCTTCTTCCTTGCATGCCAGTGTGACACAAAATATTTCTGCATTTATAACTTCTATTTCTATAGCTATAACTTTTGATGTACTTTATTATAAGAAAATGCATGTCTTCCTAAACAAAAATCAACTAATCCCAAATGTTTCCTAAACATTAAACTCTAATTCTAGCCTAACAGAAAATGCAAATATCAGTTTAGTACTTTAAATAGAAGTGGTAATATAGTGTTTATTACCACCACAATAATACATACTAAACAAATTTATGAAATGCTATGCATTTGGTTTTAAATCAATATAATTCCAGCTATCATTCTCTGAAGGTAGACCTTCAATATCTTCTCGAGTGAATTTGATCAAGGACAGTACTTTTCATGTATTAAAAATCAGAAGAAATGAACAACAACAACAACAAAAGGTTTCTAGGGAAATGATGGTGAAAGGCAACAACATCAAAATATGCAGAAGGAACAAAAAATGCCAGATCTACAGATATTTCCCTCCCATTATGAATAAAAAGTAACGATCATAAAAGGTCTTCATTTCAATGCCCCCAGAATTATCTTTTGTTCTAACTAAGCTTTTTAACCATTTTAAATCAATGAGAACAAGTTAACAATAATTAGGATATCTCACTGACTTCAGCAGAACTGTAGCATCTAGATTCGGGGTTCACTTTGTTCACTTTGATCCAGTGTTGTGTTATTAAGATCTAGACTGAAAAGACACGTACCTAAGTCCATTTACACACTTGGAAATTCACTGTGTGCAATCAAGCCAGTCGTTCTCACAGCAGAACCACCTTAGCGGGCTATTGCTATAGGCAGATTGTCACCCTAAAACCTTCCTGAGCTTTGTAGGATACTAATCTAATCAATTAATCAATAAAAGCTTGAGGCTGGCAAAAAGAGATAAAGCAATAGAACCTTAAAGATACTGAATACAGTTTTAGTAAAAGCAGACTTAAAATTAGAGCCACAAGCAGTAAAAAAGCACAGGTTCTGGATGGCCTTTGGAAAAAAGTTATATATTAACGAAGACTCTTGAATACTTGCAATTCAGGACTCATATAAATCTGAAGAGCTGTTAAGTTATGGTTTAGCCAGAAAAAATATATTTAAATTGTAGCATGTTTCATGGTGACAAACCTATTCTATCTTGCTGTAAATCTTTAAATATTCTGTATTTAAAGGCAAATTTCATCTCTGTGCATTTTTCTTTGCTATCTGGTTAAATAATAGGAAAATAATACATTATAGCATTACGGATTCCTTAGCAGTTAATTAACAAGTTTCCAAAATTTAATTTATTTATTTTTCTACTTTTTTGGGAGATATAAAATAATTTTATTCAGATACTTAGGATTTTTCTTAAACAAAGTTAAAACTGAATTTCTGTTTTTCAGTTCTGCATAACAGTGGACTTAAGACCAGCAAAAGCTAAACATATTCATAGAAATTATTCTATATCCCCCAATTCAGTTACATTGAAAATACTTTTATAATAAAATCTGTCAAACAAGAACATTCCATGCATCACTTCCAAAAATATAAAAATAAATAGCCCAGAGACAGCCAAATAGCAATTTGAAGAACAAAACATTCCTTGGAACAATTTTATCAGGTGCCATTGAAGTCAAACTATGTGCAATGTTTCTTACAAGTTATACCATGGGCAACTGTTTTCCAGTTAATGTTTTAATATGAAGTACCGTATTTTGCGGACTATAAGACACACCTAAATTTAGAAGAGGAAAACAAACAAACAAAAAAGTTTTTGGCCTCCACTCGCCCCATTTTTGGCCCTTTTTCCAGCCTTTTTTCTGCCCGTTTTCGAGGCTTTTTTTTTGGCCCATTTTTTTCAGAAAAAAGCTGAAAAAAGCCTGCAGAGGCCAAAAAATGGCTAGCGGGTGGGTGGGGCTTTGGCAATATTCGATCTATAAGACACACAGACATTTTCACCCCCTTTTGGGAGACAAAAAAGTGTGAAAAATAAAGTATTTAAATTATGAATTCAATAAGCTATGACACAAGCAAAATATTCCATTACTATATGAGTTCTACCGCTAATAAGGTCTGGTGAATTTTAAATCATTGGCCTGCATTGTGATAGACAATTTTATCCCAAATATGAATTAATTATATTAATTTATTATTAAATATAATTAGTATTAATATTAACCCAAAGAGTATAAATGAACAAATATACAAAAGGCAATTCTGGATGTCTTCAATACTGAGGTTCAGACTTTAAATGTTTTTTTATTCAAAGTTATGATGTTTTCTAGCAGAAGCGAACAGAAGGGAGTAATTAAAGAATATCTGTTGCAAAGGAAGCTGATAATTGAAAGATGGACAAACAAAATAACAGTACATGAAAAACAGAAAAATATAACAGTCCAGATAATTTTCTATACTAATATTTAGAATTTATATTATTGGAGTAGTAAAATCTGGTATTTGTTGATGCATCCCTGTTTTATGTTTTTGTTAAATGCTTCATATTTATTTTTATTTCCAATATCAGCATACAAATAATGCCTAACATACTGTATTTTATTAAGCAACCTGGATTCAAAGCAAAAAAGTTATGCAGGACCTATGTCGATTCTCAGGTCACACTTGTCACAAACTCTTAAAAAGCAGAGTCCTTTTCTGGGTTTGGGCAACAGCTATTACACTATCTCAGAAAAATCTGTTTTTGCTGCTATGTCTGATATGCATGGCCCTATTTGTGCCCTATCCCAATTTCCTTTTTTAATCTAGATTGCTGCAAATCCCTTTACCTTAATTTTATAATGTAAATACACAATCTAAAATAAGATGAATTAGTTTGAGTACTTCTGCAAAGATAAATATATATTTTAACTTTTAATTTAATATTTATGGCTGTGATATTTATGAATATAGAATACGCACTGTTCCTGAGAGGACATCATGAGGGCAACAGTTGAGAAGATGACTTTTGCATACTCTGTCATCACTGAATTTAATTCGCTGACGTGTAGTATCCCCTGCAACATAGAAATATACATTTCCGATTAGAGAATCATGTAATATTGAATAAAGCATTCATACTTTTCATATATTTCACTTTTGTTCAAAAGAATATTCTGCTTTTCACAAAAAGAAAAATATTAAAACTATCATTTCAACCTCCGCAATGGATACAAGTTTCTAACTCTACACTGGGTGAAAATTCATTGTTTCTAAAACAAATTATGAGAGGCATAAATGAATATTCCTAGTAAAATTGTTTATATTAGCATCAACAGCCTTCAAAACATTTATACTATATTTTCTGATGTTTACTGAATTCCCGCTGTCAATTCTTCAAGTTCTAATCAGTAGCACTGATCCATTTACTTCAGGCAGGGGCAACACATACTGAAGTTAAAAAAACAAAACAAAACCCAGTACTATATCACTGGGAAAACAATGCCTGCAAACAGTATTATTCAAGAGCTGAAATCCTCTATTTGACTATATAACATTTTAAAGATAAATTGAAACTTTTACAAACTTTTATAAACCCGAAAGCATCAACCTGCTTACCACATATTGAAACTGAATTTCAAGTTTAATGTCACATCTGTGAACAAGGTTGGAAAAGTTTTATCCAAATGACATGCAAAATACAGGCTACTGATTTATTGCAGGTTTTTCCCCCTAAGACAGGGGTCTACAACTTTAAACATTCAAAGAGCCACTTGGACCAGTTTCCCACAGAAAACACTGGGAGCCACAAAACCTGGGTGGGTGTGGCCAACTCAACGTCACTCCCACCCAGTCACATGACCACCCTCCAGCCATGCCTAACCAGGTTTTGTGGCTCTGGGTGGGAAATGGGTCTCTCTCCCTCTCTCATTTTTCTCTTTTTCCTCCCCCTCTCGCTCCTTCCCTTTCTTTTCTTTCTTTCCTTTTTCCTCTCCCCTTCTCTCGTTTCCCCTCTTTTCCCCGATTCTCTCCCTCCAGCTCCCTCATTTCTGTGTCCCTCTCCCGCTCTCCCTTCTCTCTCTCTCTCACATTTCTTTTTCCTCTCTCATTCTCTCCATCATCTTCTCATTTCTCTCTTTTCCCCTTTTCTCTCTCTCATCTATCTCTTTCCCTCCCTCTCTCTTCCCCCCCCTCTCGTGTGTGTGTGTGTGTGTGTGTTCCCTCTTGAACCATTTCCAAAATGAGGCAAGGGTTGGGTTTTGGGGGTTTTTTTATGTTCTTTCTTCTTCTTTGGGTGCTTTATACCATATGATTTAAATCAAGAGTCATTTCAGGTTCCCAGATAAATGAAGCTCTTTTGTCTTGCTGTGGCTCTCTGCTGGCTGGCTGGCCCCGCTCTCCCAAACACTCCTCACACGGTCTGAGAAGGTAAGGGTGACGGCAGGGATGGAGACTCTGTACGCACCTCAGTCACTTGGGGAGACGTGCAACTTTTGCTTCGCCCCGAGACACTGGCCTGGCTGATGCTCCATGTTGTAATGGGCTCCAAGGAGGAGGGGACGCCGTCTCCCCCATTCTGAAGCGCGCAAAATTTAAGTGTGTTGCACAAGATGCTGCAAGAGCAGTAAGCAGGTGATGGAGGCGACGAGAGCAGTGGCGTCAGCCACAGCCAGGCCGGCCCAGCCTCTAGATTTGCATTTTGCTCTCGCCGCCTCCATTGTCTGCTTGCTGCTGTCGCAAACACACAACACACTTAAATTTTGCACGCTTCACAATGGGGGAGACGGCATCCCCTCCTGTTCTTGGAGCCCATTACAATGCAGAGCATCGGCTGCAGCCGGGCCGGTGACTCGGGGCAGAACAAAAGTCAAGGTGAGCACAGCACCATGAAGCGCTGGAGGAAGCGCCTGCGAGATGAGAGGCAAATGCAGGGGCACTTCCCTCCTGCTCTGGAATATGGAGCGAGTCTCCATCCCTGCCGTCGCCCTTACCTTCTTAGGCCACACGAGGAGTGACTGTGAAGGAAGGGCGAGGGGAGGGGCCAGCCAGCCAGCAGGGAGCCACAGCAGGGAGACGAAAGAGAGCTGACACCCACCCTAAGACAATGGACAATATTCACTGTCTCAGATTTGAAAAAGATAATTCCATAAAATGTATTTTCAGTCTAAAGATGCAGAACCAGATACAATCCTTGTATTTCCAGGGTTTATAAAAATGGATTTTAAATTATGATTATATAAAATGAAAACCTACTGGTGAATTACTGAAGCAGAATATCACTGCTGGGAAAAAAACTAAGAGTTTTGAAACTTTATCCCAACATTATTCATTTCAAAAAGGAAAAAGGTTTAAAATTAAAAAATGTAGTCACTACCCTATTCTCATAAACTCATAAACTTAAGCCTATGCAACAATTCTACACTTCAAATTTCTAATCTAACCAGCCTATTATGCAATTCCAGAATGACTATTTGCCCTAAAAAAGAACTATGATGTAACATTTTCAGATGGGCTGTACTCTGCTCAAGTATTTGTTTCTGATATCAATGTTTATGAAGATTAGTCAAATAAGCAATTCAAGCTTCAGAGTAGTTCAACAATAGGTTTTCAGAAGCTGGGTTTTTAGATTTAGTAATTTTATACTAATGAAAATTTAGAATTGTCTTTAAAATCCACACCTACTACTGCAGAAAATGAGGAACTGGGATATTTTCCCACCAGTTTTCCTCTCTTTTTAAAGACACAAATTGTTGGTTCCACATTAACACATCTGAAAAGTTAGCAGTAACTCACGGCTCGGCGAATGCGGGGCCTTTCTGACACTCCCTTGCAGAATGAAGTAGGCAGGCATAGATACATTGAACCTTTATAAATAAAACAAGGGGCTATATTGTTCAGTTTGTATATAATAAACTCTGCCAGCATTTTAATTACAGTGTCTAGAAATACATTGTGAAGGTAAAGAGTAATAGGAAACCTGAAATATTTGTGCCTGATAGCAACAATGTTTGTATTCAAGGGAGATTTTGTTAGGAAAAGTTACCTAAATTATAGCTGGAAAAATATTTTGATTACTAGGCCCCTATGTTCTGTTTATCTTCCGCTTTAAGCAACCTAGGAATTTGCTTAAAAATGTTATCCCAGTACCTAGAATTTTAAATATATTTCCAGCCTTGCTTAAAATGCTTTTCATTTTAAAAACCCATTCATTTCCAGATAAAACTTATCTCAAAATATACTTGCATGGATTATCAACTTTTTAACATTTTAAAATGCAAATTTTGAAATACAGATTGTTAGTCAACACTGAATAACAATGGTAACTGAAAGAGAAGTGGGAACTAGCATTTTCTTTTTACTGTTGTATATTCTATGTGATCAGGGTATTCTTGCAATTGTCACAATGAATGTATACAAACAAGTTTAGTGTTCTTTAGAAACAGTAGGTTCCTTTAAAAGGTATGTCTGGCCCAAACCATATTTCACTACTTCATAAATATGGAAGTAAATATATACTACTTGCATCTTATTTTTTTAAAAATCCTATGAATTCAATTCCTATATTACCTTTTAATTTACCACATAATTTCATGATAACAATTAGCTGCCTAAAACATATGTTCACCACCAAATGATAATTTAGAGGAATCTGGAAATACTAATCAAATTTCATGTTTACCAATACATATAAGTAAATATTAAATCTGCCCACAATACATACATTTAACTACATATTCTTCTAGAGAAATAGAATAAAAGTGTGCATATTTTTTCAGGTAACATTCTATTGTTGTAAGCATTCAGTTATTTGAATGCATATTTCATTTTGATAATTAGTCTCATATAAACTATTATTTTCTTCCCATCTCTTACTACTGGTATAATTACCGTGTTTTCCGCACTATAAGATGCCCCCCCCCAAAGTGGGTGGAAATGCTGTGCATCTTATAGAGTGAATATTGCGGTGGGGGGAGGGGTTGATGTGCCTGCCACTGCTGCCACTGTTCGCAGCCGCTGTGGAATGCTGGAGCCTTCACTGCTGAGCAGCTGATCGGTGGTGGGATCAGTCTCTCAGAATGCTGCCGACCATCTGTTCTAGGAGGCGGGGATCACCGCCACCTAGAACAGCTGATTGGTGGTATTCCAGGAGGTGGAACCAACCGCTGATCAGCTGCCTGGCAGCAAAGCTCCAGCATTCCCCAGTGGTGGCAGCAGCTCAGCTCAGTTGACCGGTGGTGGGCTGAACCAGGTGCTGGGGCTGCGATAACGTGCTGAAGCTGACCAGGCTGTTTGCTGTTTGCTGCAAGGACGCTAGCATCTTGCAAGGATGCTGCAAGATGAATACTGGATGGATGCTGGGAGGCAGAGGCAGATTCCCCCCCCTTGTTTTCCTCCTCTAAAGCTAATGTGAGTCTTATGGTGCGAAAAATACAGTACCCCAGTAACATTACTGATATTCCTACTGTTCTATTACTGAAATCTTCTTTAGCTTATACAGATCCTGATTGTATCTTATCATGAAAACAAGTTTGTTACAAGGATGCAAAAAATTAACACATCAAAATGCATCAACATGAATCAATCTACATGTTAATTACACTATAATATTTTAATCAGGTATCCCTATTACAGACAGTGTAAAAAGCATGTCCACAAAGACCACATGCAGGTCAACATGTAATTCTTTCAATAATTATAGATTGAGGCTTCTCTGTTTGTAGAGCAGCAATAATCTAAAGAATAAGAGGCCGAGAAAGGAAAATCTTATATTTTTTACTCCCTGATAGCTGTCCAGATTACTGCCTCCCTACCATGGATAAAGCAAACATGACACTCTTCCCCCTCTCTCTCCCTCTCTCTCTCTCCCTCTCTCTCTCTCTCTCTCTGTGTGTGTGTGTGTGTGTGTGTGTGTGTCAAATAGCCTTTAATTCTTGTTGGAACTACACTTAAATGATTACTTGCATAACCAATTATACAAATCCCTCGAATTCCTACTTCAGCAGAAGCTGTTTCAAAACAGTAGGACATAAAATATTACAGAAAAAGTATCAATTGTTTAAAAATAAATAACCAATTACACATGTGATAAACTTTTTATATCTGATGAACAAGAACATTTTTCTGTTAGCATAATTGTGCATGCATCACTGTGCATAGAATAACAAGTAGGTAGAATCAGACTATTTGTGTAGTGGGAAGATTACACTTGGGATTTACTTATGCAGATATTAAAACTTGTTTATCCACTTTGAATATTTTTAGTACAAAACTGTGCTAAACTAACTATTATTAAATAAATAATCACTCAATCGGTCTTGGTAATTGATCATACCAATACTGCATTTAAAAAGCAGTCCTTTCATCACAAAATAATTTCTCTTTTCTTTAATCAAGGATAAAAATAAAAAGATAAAATACGTATTTCACTTAATTTACTATTGCTTAAAAGTCTGGGAAATTGCTATGCTTAAAAATAAATACAAATGAAAGCATGTTTTAAAAACTCTACAATGAAGGAATATCTAATCTTCCTTTTCCAGTGTTTTTTTTAATGTGTATTCTACCAATTACCTTCATTTAAACAAATCTCATTATGGATAGGAACATTGATCATAAATATTTGCATTAGTCTTTAGAACTGCATATGTGGAAATATACGTCTACAGGTATGTTTACTCCTTTTAAATCTTTTTCTGTTTTTGAAAGATTATTTTCTGACTGTTCTGAAAATATGATTCTGCTAATGACCCCCTAGCCATGCCTGCCCATGCTTTGTGGCTTCTGGTGTTTTCTGTAGGAAACGAGTTGATCTCTCTCTTTCCCTCTCTCTCTCCCATTTCTGTTTTTCTCTCTTTTCCTTCTCCCTCTCCCTTTTTCTTCCCCCCTTCTTTTATTTCCCTCTTTTCCTTCTCTTTCTCTCCCTCTAGCTCTCTCTCTCTCTCCCATTTCCCTCTTTTTCTTCTCATTCTCTCCATCATTTTCTCATTTCTTTCTCTTTTTCTCCTCTTTTCTTGCACTCATTTCTTTCTCTCCATTTTTCATTCTTTCTTTTCCCCTTCTTTTATTTCCCTCTTTTCCCGCACTCATTCTCTCCATCCAGCTCTCTCATTTTATTTATTTATTTATTTAGTCACATTTCTATGCTGCTCAACTCCCAAGGGACTCTGGGCGGCTTACAACAAAGAATAAAACAATGCGAACAATCCCATAAAATAGTTAAAAGAAAAACATTAAAACGTTAAAAACGTTAAAACACAGCACCCCAATTTGTGGCCGGGTCTCTTCCCCTCCCCCTTCTCTCCCTCAATTTTCTTTTTCCTCTCATTCTCTCCCTCCATTTCTCTCCCCTTTTTTCTCTCTCTGTCTCTTCTTTCTCTCCCTCATTTCTATTTTTCCTCTCCCTCCCTCTTTCTGTCCCCTTCTCTCTCTCATTTATTTCCCTCTTTCATTCTCCCTTCAGCTCTCTCATTTCTTTCTCCCTCTCTTCCCCTTCTCTCTCTGTTTCTCTCTTTACCCTCTCTTTCTCTCCCTCCATCATTTTCTCATCTCTTTCTTTCTCCCCTTTTCTCTCTCACCTTTCTCACACCCGCGCACAAGCGGGATACCCTCCTGGTTTGGGATTGTGGTGGCGGTGGCTCCTCCTCCTGTTGCTGCCACTGTGCACTCAGGTGAGTAGCTCGCCATGTTACACTGTCAGAGCTCTTCCCTCCCTGCATTCAGCTGTGGTGGCTGCTCCTACCCATTCCTCTCCTTCCTGAACTGACACGAAGGGGATCGCGGTTGGCGCTGAGCTGCCTATGAATGACGCGGAATCACAAAAAGCAGCCTGTCGTGGGCAGTGCAGAGAAAACACAGGGGCGTTTCAGCTGCGCGGCTCTGCAGAGGGGCTTGTGCCTTTTCATGGAGGAGAGCATATTGTACGACCAGGTTGGGTCAGTGTCTCAAGCGGACAGCAGGTCGTGCGACCGGGTCGGCAGGGAGCCGCAGGTGAAGGGTCAAAGAGCCACATGTGGCTCTGGAGCCCTGGGTTGCCGACATCCGGCTTAGTAGATATAAGCATATCAGATGGTATAATGAGGGAGGGTGTGGCCTAAGGAGATCAACACCCTATATCTAGGTGTGCATAATTATTCGGCAGCTTCTTTTCCTCAGACAAAATGGGCCAAAAGAGATTTAACTGACTGAAAAGTCAAAAATTGTAAAGTCTTTCAGCACTCTTGAAATTGCTAAGATATTGGGGCGTGATCACACAACCATCAAACATTTTATTGCTAATAGTCAACAGGGTTGCAAGAAACGTGTTGAGAAAAAAAGATGCACATTAACTGCCAAAGATTTGAGAAGAATCAAACATGAAGGTACCAGGAACCCATTATCCTCCAGTGCTGTCATATTCCAGAACTGCAACCTACCTAGAGTGCCCAGAAGTACAAGGTGTTCTGTGCTCAGAGACACAGCCAAAGTAAGTAAGGCTGAATCCTGACCATCACTGAATAAGATACGTAAGATAAAATGGCAAGACTGGGCCAAGAAATATCTGAAGACAGATTTTTCAAAGGGTTTATGGACTGATGAGAGTGACTCTTGACGGACCAGTTGGATGGGCCTGTGGCTGGACCAGTAACAGACAGAGCTCCACTTCGACTCAAGACACCAGCAAGGTGGAGTTGCGGTACTGTTATGGGCTGGTATTATTAAAGATAAGCTATTTGGACCTTTTCGGGTTGAATATCAACTTAAAATCAACTCCCAAACCTTAATCTGAAACAGGAGTTTTATGGTGAAGGAAAACAGTACACCTCTCCGAACAGTGTCTGGGAGGCTATGGTTGCTGCTGCATAAAAAAATGATCATCAACAGATCAAGAAACTGACAGACTCCATGAATGGAAGGCTTATGACTGTTATTGAAAAGAAGGGTGGGTATATTGGTCACTGTTTTTTTTTTTGAAATGTCAGAAATGTTTATTTGTACATTTTGAGTTTATTATTCTCGCTTTAATTCTTTTAATCGTTTTTAACTTTTGTATTTTGCTGTTTTACCTTGGCTGTGCACCGCCCTGAGTCCTTCGGGAGAAGGGTGGTATATAAATAAAGTTGTTTTGTTGTTGTTGTTGTTATTATTATTATTATTATTTTTAACAGATACAAATAAATGAGTGAAATGCACAAATTTTCATTTTTTAGTTTCATAATTCTGCACACTATTAGTTGCCCAATAATTGTGCACACATATTCTTCTAAGAAATCCAAAACCTCACTTTTACTTCCTTAAATTTTCAGGTTTGAAGTTTATTAACATTTTGGATTGACTGAGAGCACTGTAGTTGTTCAATAATAAAATTAATCCTCCAAAATACGAGTTGCCTAATCATTTTGCACACAGTGTACTGTCATAAACATAGATATAATAAAATTAGTAAGAGTGCATACAGGCTCTTAAATAGCTTATAAACATTTCAATAGTCATCTGTTAACTTGTATACTTAGAACTGTACTGTATACTAGGAAAACATTTTGTAAAAACCAAAAAAGTTCATTTGACATGAACTTTGAAACTACTCAAATGCTGACTCAATAATAAAGGACTCCCAGAACCACCTATTTCATTTTAAAGAGTTGTTTTATGTTGGTCTAAATCAGTACTGTAGCTTTCAGTCTGTGGAGCACTGGGGGGTCATGATGTCATCACAGACGGTCTGTGAAGAAATGTTATGATTTAAATCTTGAATTAAGTTTTGGGGGTCCATGGCCATGGGCTGTAGCCACCAAAGGTATTTAAAGGGGGCCTGTGGTGAAGAAAAGGTTGAGAATCATCGGTCTAAATCATAAAAAACTCTTACACTTGAACTAATTCTCACATGATGACTTCCTCCTCATTCTGTGTATTCAAACATACTCAACTAGGTTATATAAGTAGAATTCTTGCACAGAATTAGAAAACCATATATAGAAGATATTTATCATCTACCTAGAAATCCTACACTTTTAAAGCTAATTCCAAGGTTTGAATACTAGCTCACTCCTCCTGCCTTTTGATTCAATAGTCATATAGCTTACTCATTTCAGCGCCCTGAAGATTCCTGATGTTGATTTTTAAAACTGCTTTTTCTGATGTGTAAATCAGAGATTCCTGTCTTGCCATCTTCAATCCTTAAACCATTTCCCTCAGCGACAGATCCTTTCAAATCATTATGGAGGACAATGTTAGCAATTTAAGAAGACTCAACAATTGCCTTCCACAAGGTTCTGCACAGGCACCTACACTGTTCAATCTTTGTATCTCAGATATGCCAGCTACAAGGGGATGTAAATTTGGATATGCAGATGACCTGGTCCTAGCAATGCAAGATAAAAACTTGGAAGTTTTGGAATGCTTCCTCTCTAGGACCTGAAGTCCCTGGGAAAATTGTTTGCTGACTGAAGACTCATATCCAGTGTCAGCAAAACAGCGTCCACCTGTTTCCATCTCAACAACAAACTTGCCAATGCCGCCCCAAACGCCTACCTGAATAACAATTATGATCCTCACCCCAAATACCTCAGAGTAACTTTGGATCAGACTCTCCCCTACAAGAACACCTAGAGAACATGTCCTCTAAAATCAATACGAGGAACAACTTACTCCAGAAACTAAGAGGATCAAGATGGGGAGCCTCAGCCTCTACTCTCAGAATATCAGCACTAGGGTTGTCTATTCCACAGCTGAATACTGCGCCCCTGTTTGGCTTAATAGCTGCCACACTAGCAAGATCGATGCTAAACTGAATGATACAATGAGGATCATAAGCGGTTGCATAAAATCTACTCCTACTTGCTGGCTCCCAGTCTTGAGCAACATTGCACTGCCAGGTCTATGGAGGTAGGAAGCCTTAGTGAAGGAGTACAATAAAATTTTGAGAAACCCACTTCTTCTTGTGCACGCTGATCTTCCTCAACTATCAATTGGCAGGCTTAAATCCAGGAAGCCCTCTCTGGCACTTGCTCAACAGCTGTCTAACAACTTTGACATCAACACACAGTGGAAAGTCAAATGGGCTGCTGAACGCCCAGATACAAGCAGTTACATAGATTACCCTACACAAAAGGTGCCAGGTTTTGACCTTCCTCGCCAGCACTGGTCAACTCTGAACAAGATCCATACCCAACATGGTGTCTGCCAGGACTCATTGTTTAAGTGGGATCTTGTCTCTACCCCTCAGTGTGACTGTCCTTGAATGGCTGGGTAGACTGGACATTAACATTTGAACCCACTATAAGCCCATGTATTTGCTATACGCTAAATAAATAAATAAGCTATTTCCCTTATTTTCATTTTTCCTATGGACCTGGAGATGGCAGAAATAGTCTTACAGAAATGTGAAGTTTTTGTGTTCTCTTCATTTCTGCTATTTCAATAGCTATAGCTACCAAAATTTCCCCGCTTTAATACTTTCAATTCATCCTTCCTCCTGACTGGAGATATTAAGAAGTAACGTATTTTTAGTTATTCTTCATTTTGAGTTTAATTATCTCCTTAAAATCTCTTTAAGCCGTTTTTTCAGATGTTTTTCCAAGAATGCTAGCAACTGTAATGTCACCTACCCACTTTTCAAGCAAGCCATTTCCATCTCAGAAACAGAACTGCTAACAGATGCCAGAGCCAGAATGTGTGATCAGGAGGTTTGATTTATGAAACACAACAAATGGAATTATCAAAGAAGAAAGAAAGGGGAAAAAACTTTTCTTATATTGATATTTCTTCCAACAAATATTTCACAATATCCTTCTGTGAAGTGCAAAGTACATTCTATCTGGAAGTCTTTCTTCTACTCGTCTACAGGATGGAGAAAAGTGTGTTCAGTGCATGTAAACTGTAAACAAAGGGCTATTGAATGGAAACGTAAAAATACTAGAAATGTTTCAGTAAAATCTAGCATCAAGCTTTAAATTGTCAGATGATTATCATATATAGAAAAAAAATGATAGAAAGCCTGATCTGATTTTTAGCTGATTGGGAGACCTTCCTGCAATGACAGTTAGGAGGATATTTGTAGAAGCCTTGGACAACTCAACTGATTCTTCAGGAGGCTCTGAACAGTTTACATTTCTTGGAGAAAAAGGAGAGCATTTGGGAGGAGGAAGGGATGGGATACATTAGTAGCAAGTGTAGCAAATAACCACACATGGGCTTAAATTATCATGTACAAAATAATTAATAGTTAATTCAATCATAGGTAAAATACCAAATAATTGCTGGGAATTCATATACCAATGAAGATACTATTCCGAGGTGGCATGTATCATGTTTCTCCAACTGTGGATGATGAAAACAGGGCAAGGAAACCTATATATTCAAAAATGAAATACAGCTTTTCAAAAACAAAATATCATGTGAATCAATTACTATTGAATAAGCAGACTGTATTGGGAGCAAAGTAGAGGCAGATACATGGAGTGAAATGGCCTATTTTAAGAAAAAAGTGCAAAAGGAGACATTTTATGATGATACATTATTGAGTTCCTCTGAGCCCTTGTAGATTGGAACAAAATTACCAAAAAAATGTTTAGTCATATGTTCCCAAAACATACCCCTTCACCTTAAATATAACACAGGGTTGATACTTTGGAAGTTGCGGTCTTAATGGAACACTCATCTATGATCAGATTTTCCGCAATTTAACCATAGAACTCAAAGTATCAGCAGTTTTATTGGGCAGACAGATTTTTGATGATGTCCAGCTGCACTGGTTGCAAGTTCTACAATCTTGGAAGCTTGGGTTGTTCTGTATTAGAAAAGAGGGTCCTGGTTTTGCATCTCCTTTGGTCATCACTCTTATAGATTGTATACAAGAATGGCCAGTAGAAAATTGCCAGGTCTTAGAGATGTACAGCTCACACTTAATACAAGTAGTAAAGTTGCCCAGATTTCCATGAAACCTATCAGACAGCAAAGTGACTGTTCAGTGTTGGAAGGGCAGCAGTTACAAACCTTGAACCATCTGCTTGGGCAATTTTTATCACGTTAGGCTACATGGTTCATTATGTGTGTGGCATTGACACCCTGATCCAGTTAGTGGGAGTACAAGAAAATTTGTAGCAGTTGTTTAATATTAGTGTTGGAATACAGGAGATGCTCCAAACCAGTAAGAATAAAAAGGCAGAGATGGTTTCTGCCTGATAAATTAATTATTCCACATTCCAAAAGGATATAAATAGGAAGCTCTGCATACTAGAAATTCTCCATCTACTACCATCTAGAAATCCTGTCTTTCTAAATATGTAAAGTTCCAAGGTCTGAATCCTAGCTCTCATCTTCCCACTTCTTTTAGTCAATGGCATGATTTCACAGCTTTAAAAGTCTTCTGTCATATATCTTTTACAAAATAGCTTTCTTGGAAATGAATCAGATTCTTATATTGCCAATTTCACCCTTCTATGAATGATTAAAAAAAACACTTCTAAGCAAAACACAATGCTGGAGATCACTGTATTTTACTTACATCAAAAGTTATGATCATTTTATCTGTGTGATTGTGTGCAATCACAAAGATAAAATGATTATAATGTAATAGTAAATCAAAATAGAAAAACAATCTACCATGCATTCAAAAAGAATGGTTTATTACTGTATTTGCCAAGGGGAAAACTCATTAATCTTGGTAAGCAGATTCATATATGAGAAATTTCTTAAGATTAGTCTATAGACAGAACAAATTTTAACCTTATTTTGTATACACACATTTTATGCAACGTTTCCCCTTTTTTCACTACATTGCTTCATAATGTGTTCACAAAGGGACTAAAATATTTATTGCAGAAACTGCTTTAAATACTGTTCAGAAATAAATGGCTCATCACAACACATACCTGTTTTGTCAAAGTAAACTCAGTAAACAAAGTAAAAATAACTCATTTATCAAGAAATGAATGTGTATGTGTGACACACACACACACACAAAATCACACTGCTTATAATAAGCCACCAGAAATATTTTAATCTCAGGGATAGGAATTAACTTGAAATGATGGTTTGGGTCAGATTTCCAGTATCAAAATATGTGTGCAGTAGTAGCAACAAGCTGAGCGCCTTTTTCCTTTCTTCTTCTAATCAGGTAAGTCTGCTGATGAACAATAGAAAGGGCACAATTTCACATTTCTGTGCTAATGAAGACCAGATCCTTTTGCAAGAATAGTATGAGCTTACCCTTGTCACACTCCTAATGCCCTGGAAACAAATATATTAATCCTTCCGTTACCGAATACACAACTCTTTCTCCCGTTTCCTGAAACGAATCGTACCCCCAAACCTTCCCGTTATCTCAGTGCCGAAACCCGGCCTCTAGTCTCTTACCCTTGCCTGAGCCCGCCCCTAATGGAGAGAGGAAAAGAAAATCGAGACACAAGCCCTGCCAATCACCACTCGGGGCCTTTCTGTTTTCCCGTCAACATGCCTCAGGGAGGTTTCCCTAGCTTGACTAGTAAGCAGCACTTCTTACCGTCACGGGAGGTGCCCATGAGTTGGTCCAGCATCGCGCGCATCTGAGCCTGTGCCGACATCCTGAAAATGCGCGGGGCCCGAGTGGGCCGGCCAAATCCGTATAAACCCCGCCCACAGCGGCCTAGAAGATAATCGAACCTGACGCTGCGGTCGTTTCTCTCAGAGGCCGCCTAAGGCGGAAGCAGGATTCTTTTTTTTTCTCTCTCGCTGAGCTCGGGGTAGTTACAATGGCGCGTGCACCTTCCGTTCTTGTCGAAAAGGAACAGATAACCGCCTCGCGCCCGGCGTTACCTCACGACCGCGACTACCCCGCGCGCCCGACCTCTCCACGCTTGCCTCCAGTGGCGTACGCGCGCTGCCTGGAAGTAACGGACATCCGTGCGCGTGCGCTTGTCTCCCGCCTATACTTACTATTAGTTTCCTTCTGATTGGCTAACCTGGAAACTGAATCAGGCAGGAACGTCGGCCTTTCTGCCTTTGCTGATTGGGTTGACGAGTTCGTTATTCCTTTAGATTCGCGTAGGAGCTGATTGGTGGCTCGGTGTGGTCTCTTTTTGTGACGTAGTTCTTTTCATTTGGATCGCAACGCAACACGAGCCTTTTATTCGTTTATGTCGGAAGTAAAAAAAATTCTTCTGGTAATACTTCCTAAATAACTTTATTTGTGGGTCTATTTACTAAATCTATCAACAGAGAAAAATATAGGCAGAAACTGGGAGGAACGTTAGCATGGTATTCCAAAATCTTGTGTTCTCCATAGAAACCTATAGATTTATTGTATGATTATTGAATAAGCTTTCATAGGTCACAGTCCACTTCAGAGGCATATACAGGTAGTTCTTGACTTACAACAGTTCATTTAATGACTGTTCAAAGTTATAACACCACTGAAAAAAGGGACTTATGGCCATTTTTCACATGACCATTGCAATATCCAGTCACATGATCAAAGTTTGCATGGCGACTTGCTCACATGATGATTGCAGTGTCTCAGGGTCATGTGATCACCTTTTGTGACCTGACAAGCAAAGTCAATGGGAAAGCCATATTCACTTAACAGCCATGTTACTAAGTTAACAACTGCAGTGATTCATTTAACAACTGTGACAAAAAAGGTAAAATGGAACAAAACTCATTTAACAAATGTCTCACTTAGCAACAGAAATTTTGGACTTAATTGTAGTCATAAGTCGAGGGCTAACTGTAGTCCTGAGAAGGAATACAGGAAATGCATGCATACATAGACACACAGACACACAGACACACCCACACCCACAATGGTACTGGGAAGAGAAGAATTATGAAAGGCAATGAGAAGCATAACTGCTTATAATTAATTACTACAAGTAGATCTCAATTAGTGAATGAATCCCACAAGATGGGATTAGTCACATTATTCAAAGTTACATTTCTGTGGAAAATATGGTAACTGATTCTAGCTTGATGGAAGATGCAAAATATTTAAACGTTCATTTTATATTAGTTAGATATAGTAAAGGATAAAAAGAATTGAATTTAAATGTATGGATAGCAAAGTCACAGAAAAATTATAGAAAGCAAAATAAAAACTAAGAATTCTAAATATAATTTCTAAAAGCTTACACTGACAAAAAAGTCTTTATTGTCTCAAAATATTTTAGTAGAATGAACTGTACTGTTTTTCTTTAAATCTTTATATGTATTCTGATAGACGCAGAGTGTTTTATCCACACCTAACTTGCATATTTCAGTTGAGATTAGGGTCAACATAATTTTTTGCTTTTCGAGCTCTGCAGTTCAAAAGATATTTTCACTTTCTGTGACAGTGCATTTCACTTCCACAGAACTATTTTCCAAGGACTAAGTCATCCTTTTCTCGGTTTTGCATACACAAACTTAGTGTCTAAATGCTATTGTACCTGTGTTAGCCTCAATTATTTATGTGCTAGTTTCACATTGACTGAGAAACTGAGTTGCATTAAATGTGACCTGATATCATTTACAATTTGCATTACATTGAATACTGAATTATTTAAACTCACACTGTAATCACAAGTTATCTACATTAATAAAGAAGTAAACAATGTATTAGGCTTTCAGTAAATTTAGAGCTGGATTTTTTATTTGCAAATTTGTCCAATTATAGTCAATACTGTAAATATTTGGACAGCTTAAAAAAAACTGATTTACAACTGTGGTAAAAAAAATCAGACCATGTCTCACTGTTTTTGAGACACAGATTGAAACTGTGACTGTAAAGTTGAAAGATGAGAATTATAAACAAAATAAAAACCTATTGAACTATCTTCAAAGTGAGAAAAATAAAGTAGCTATAAAACTGGGTAACAAAAGACATAAGAACAGTTATAGGAAGGAGTTATGTTAAAATATGATTGATTTTAGCTAGCAGTCAATACCTGGTAGCTTTTGCAGGGTGATACGTAAAAATTACCAAGATTATATTATAGGGAGATTGGTGTGAGAGTAATTGATACAAATTTGGTTTGCATAGGCAGCCTTAAAACATGAGAAAATAAAGGCATTGCAAATCCATTTGTGTTACTAAAACTCTTATTCCTTTAAGCTGTAATAGGATGAAACAGTGCACCACAGGACAACTTTTTGAACCAAGGTACCTGAAATGGGTTAACTTCCAAAATCCAGGTGCCATGACTGATATGGAACTAAGATTTTGTAGTTTTTATAAAACATTTTATGAAAAAATCATAAAAGTTATGACATAATACAAAATGTTGTAAAACATTTCCTATGCTGATGTTTGAATGTGCTATACAGTTCAACATGTTTTTTTCAAGGCAGATACATGTATAAAAGTATCACAAGTTTTCCAGTAAAGGCAGTACATTAGAAGCTCTGTCATTGTTAAAGGCACGGTAAAGAAATATCACTGAAAGGATGATCCAAGGAGTCATGAGCTGTCCAGTCTGTATCCTACTAAAACACTGCCCTTTAACTATATGTATTTTTTAACAGTTCATCACAGGGCATCAATTTTTGAACCAAAGTATTGTACCTCAACTGGACTAATTTACAGAATGCATCCAAAATCTGGAACCAGTAACTCGTGCAATTGAAATGTGGCAAATGTTATAAAATGTTTTGACATAATATAAATTGTCACAAAATATTTCTTGCGGTCAGTTCTTAGTGTTTGACTATGTTATAGTTCCGTGATGGCAAACCTGTGGCACAGGGAGCCATGTCACCTGGCACACATGGCGTTGCCCTTTCCTCTTCTGGGTTTCTGGCGTGCATGTGCACGTGACTATCAGCTGGCCTTTTTGTGTGCGGCAGTGCCGGAAACTGGAAGAGGTGGTCTTCCATTTTCCTGCGGGAGCATGTGCGCTGGCCAGCTGATTGTTGCAAGTGCACGTGCACCAGGAACCCAGAAGACAAGCTGGCCAGCAAGCAGGCACCAGTAATCTCAAGTTCATTTTCGGGTGCGTGCATGTACTATTGGCAGCTCCTCTTCCGGGTTGCGGCCTAGACATGCGAAGCACGCACACTCCCTTTTTGGCACTTGGTGCCAAAAAGGTTCTACATCACTGCTATAGTTTAACATGGGTTATTTTTAAGGCAGATAGATCTTTGAGTATCTCCCTGAATTGAAGGTAGTATGTTAGAAGCTTTGCTATTGTTGAAGGCATTGAGGAGTCTGGTAAGGAAATAGCTCTGAAATGATCCAACTAGTGACAATTTGTTTAGTGTCTGTATAAAATGAGCTGGAAAGACTATATTCAGTGGGTTCCAAGTTGCCTATCATTGCAGGAGCAATTTTTCTCCTTCCACAGAAAAATTAAATACTGGAAAATTTCCTGTACTGCATAGACACTGTTACATTGATTAATGTGATAAAAATGGTTTGCAGAAAATCTTTTGAACTCTAGGTTAGGTATTTCATGATGAAATTGACTTTGATAATTCTCTTAAAGATAATCATAATGTACTTTTCATTATACATAAGCATTAATTATCCACAATCCGTGGATAATGTAAGTTAAGTGGTTCAAGCGAGTTCTGCATGACAAGTGGTATATACTTTATCTGCCAAGGCACGAAATGATTGTCAATAATAAATCAGATGGTGATACAGCTGAGGTGACAAAAATGTGGCAAGTCAGATGGTAATCAGAGAACCATGGTGCTATGTTCAGGGTTCTCTGATCTTTTCTGTCATACTATTTCGTAGCAAGATTTTTGTTAAAATACTGCACCTATTAAGATATAGACCTCAGTTAATAACATCCGTTGAGACTGGAATTGCTGTTGCTAAGCAATGTGGTTTGTAAAGTGCAATGTCATGTGATCATGTAGTTTAGCAACAGCAATTCCAACATACCTAATTGCCATTGTTAAGTGAATCATTGGCTCCCCCTTATTTGCTTGTTGGAAGCCAGCAAATAAGGTTGCAAATGGTGACTTTGGAATGCTGCATGTTGTAATTGTGAGCCTGGTACTGAGTGCCCAAATTACTATCAAATGATTGTGGAGACTTTTATTTAAACAGACCATTTTGAAAAAAAATACAGCTCAAAAATTCTTATGAAATAGTTAAACCACATTTATGGTTCCCATCCCTTTCCTCCAGGCTGTTGTGGTAGTTTAAATCCTACAAGTCCTGCCACTATGTCTGGTGAGCGTTCTCCTTTGCCATGATATTCCTTATGTAGTACTAAGTGTTCCCGGATACTGTGCAGAAGACAGAGATAAGTAGCAGCCTGAAAATGTAAGTCATGCTGGGCTTTGCAGAGCTTTTCACTGGTTACCTGGAGTCAGAGAAAAGACATAAGAAATGGTATTGTTTGAGTCTAATTTTCAATTCAGATAAATACATTTTTAGCTTACAGTAACTTGAGGCAATATGTGTGTGTCCAGTAAAGCTGTCAGAATTTATTAGTGGCAGCACAATGATAGCATATACAAGGAAATCACTGTTCCACATAGAAAATTGAAACATAGGGAAGAAAATGTTCACTTACATTTTTATTCATTTTTTCATATAATCCTATCCTAAGGAATAACACAATCTTACCTTGTACATAGACTTTCCCCATGTGCTCTGCATTATAATTTCATGTCTATGGAGATTCTCAGTCATCCAGGTCATGGTTGTCCCAAAGATGCTTTTTCAAGAGGCAACTGGACTTTCT
>JANHZT010004271.1:0-16246 GCA_032468215.1 Stegonotus admiraltiensis | reverse complement strand
AAAACCAGAAAGTCCAGTTGCCTCTTGAAAAAGCATCTTTGGGACATTATAATTTCATATGACCAAGATGGAAGGTAAGGTTTAAAAAAAACAACCTTTCCAAATTGCCTGAACTAAGCCTTTCTCAGCAGTTTTTTCCACTCCTCTGCAGTGTAACGTTCCACATGTCAGAACTCCATAACTGCAACTCCTCTGCCTACAGCACAGTCCTCATTCCATTGGCCCTCAGCTGCCATTCTGTATTGCAGGGGTCTCCAAACCAGGCAGCTTTCAGGCTGGGTAGGGAATTCTGGGAGCTGAAGTCTTTAAAGTTGCCAAATTTGGAGAGGCCGCTGTATTGCATTATGTTCAAACGATGCAATGCGTTTAATATCTTGAAATTCACGTCGAACACAATGGGGTGGGGGAGCATAAGAGAACATATAGCAAGTCTTTTTTTTTTTGCTTTGATTTATATGCCGCCCTTCTCCAGAGACTCAGGGCGGCTTACAATGTGTTAAGCATTTTCATGAAATGGCTTGAAACCTCTTCACAAAAACTTGCTATCGTACGCTGTAATAATTTAGCTTTAACAGTATCATGAATCAGTACAAAAGTATCATTTTAGTTAACGTTTGCATAAAAGCCCAGGTGCCTAGTTTTAGGATCGCCACAGCTTCGCCAGTCCCCAAAACAGAACTTCTAAAGCTCAGAGAAAAACGCTATATTTCAAGACAAAAGAAGCAAGCCGTTATTAACGCAAAGCTCGGACAGATTTCGAATATCAGCACCGGAATATACATACCCGATGGCAGCGGAAAGCTTCCTTCAAGTAACGATATGCCGCCTTGTTTCGGTAAGAGACATCGCTCCCTCCTACAGCATAACGGAGCTCCTTCGATAAACCACGGAAAGTGCGAAGCGGCGACCCGAGAGACGCCATTTTGCTTCCGCTATTGGAATGTAATATCCAGCCAATCAGAGAGCCCCTCTTTCACCCAACGCCCAATCAAAAAGAAAAGGTCTGGCAGCTTACGAGACCAGCCGGGCCTTTGCTGGTCGTGTTATTTTCACCTTCGGTTTCGGAGCATCCTTCTAGAAGCGCAATATTTGAGCGGGACGCGAGCATCTCAGGCGTGATAGATATCTAATCTTCTGTTCCTGATGTATTGTAACGTAGTTGCTATCAGTCCAGGTATCGGAGCTTCATCTCATCCATTAGTCAGGAATAATGATATAATAGAAAGCATGAAATAATTAGAAATATATCGACGGATTTCAGACCCGTTTGAAAGGAGCAGGAAGGCAAGCAAAGCTTTGAGCCTTTTCTTTCAAAGCAATTCCCTGGTTTATTTGGTCCTTGAAAGGGTTCGTGTCGGCCCATTAGAAGAGCTTCCCGCGAACCGCTACTCTGGAAATCGTATTTTAGATGGGCCGTAAGTCGTTCCTAACATGCCTAAAAGCGAGATTTCAGTAAAAGATTAATATATACTATTTTGTTGATAAGACATTCTGTAATAGGGAGACTATTCCCTTAAAACGGCCAACAAAATATATTTTACACTGAGGTAATTATATTCAGTGCTCCAATTAGCCAAAATGTATTTTTAAAAAATATTTTTCCCGCTCTATTAATTAAAAGAAGGAAGTCGTCACAGAGCATTGTTTTTAGTGAGCCCCAGCACTAGTTACTGTCTGGGCTCCGCTTTGATTTGTACTTTTGCATTCTGAAGCAAGATTTTGTTGTGGATCAGCAATTTCCTAGGGGAAAAAAATCGGATTTGGTTATCAAAATACACAAACCACCCCAGATGGGACTCGAACCCACAATCCCTGGCTTAGGAGGCCAATGCCTTATCCATTAGGCCACTGGGGCTACCACAAGCCAACTTCTTCCAATCATCTAGTTAACATCACAATCTTTCGTATATTAGTCCCACCCCTTCCAATCATGTTAGATGTTCATGGCTAGTAGCGCTCTATGCTTTAAACTTCCGAAATCAAGTCATAGATATTTATGCAGTGCACAGTACACCGTAAGACCCTTATGAAACTGGATTTAAAAGCTTTCTAACAAACCACCTGCATCTTCCACTTTCACAGTGGATATTAGAGCAAAACATTAACTTGTCAATTTTGTTCAGGTACCGATTTGCACGTAAGTAGGAATAGATGTTCGAGGACGAATTGTAATAGAATGTTTATTTGCTGTATTTGAACATTTCTCAGGTATCACCAACACTTTCCTAGCCATGGTATAATCTATCTTCTGTCCAGGTTTTCAACATTTGGCGTACTCTACATATTATTAGTTATTAATCCCATCTTTTTATATGTAATTGAATAGGCGAATATATCTAATATTCCAGCTATTTTCTCCATAACAACCCTGTGAGATGAGTTAGATTGAGAAAATGACTATAATCAATTTTTCCTCTTCCTGATACCCCCCCCCCAAATTTATGTATTGGTCCATAATTCCTATTATTTAATAGTAAAAGAGTAAAAAAGCAATGAGCCAGAAACTTAAATTCATTCTTCCAGTTAAGACTGCAAAAAGGTAGTGATACAAATTATGCTATCTCCTACAGCCAAGCATTACTGTCCTTCAGTCACAATGCACGAGTGGTGGTTCTTTATAAATTTAATATAAGATTAGTGCCTTCTCTAGCTTCCTTTCTCCTCTAAATCAGCATTTCCAGCTGGAAAAACCGCCACCAATTGTTTGCCATAATGTATGGCAGAGCAGAATTGGGAGACCCTGAGTATATATGTGCAAGATTTGAAACCAAGCTTAATTCTTAGTGAAATGTGTAAATCAACATAGAGGTTTTAGCACACCAATGCTAGGCCTTCAAAGGACTGAAATTTTCTTGTTCAAAAATCATCTGCCTGACAAGAGTGGTAGGGCAGGGAATGGCGTAAAGTGGCATGAGAGCAAGCTGACAAAATTCCTCTTTCTCATCCCTACAGCTGTCACCTGTAATATGATGGTTTTTGTTTTTTTCAGGGGAATGCTGGTCTGGATGATACCATCTGAGAAATTGGTCTAGTAGAACAGAATTGAGCTTGCAGACAACTGACAGATCTACATCTTACTGACCTGTGGATCATTTGGCAACCAACATAAACAGAAAGCAGGATGCTCTGAGTGCAATGTATTGAAAAATATCTGGAAAAAGTCATAGAAGTCTCAACAACTGTATTATTTTCACTTTTCAAATTATTTTCTAGGCTAAGGCAAGAACCTTTTCAGTGTTTCAGGAGCTTCTGCACAAGTTGGTTAAGAAGTTAACTGATAAGTGAAGAATGTCCAAGTGGTCAGCATGCAAATCTGACCAGAGGAATGCCAAGTCATGCTAAAGACTGACATTCTTATGTCCTAAACTATCTTGACTGGGTGTCTGTGCGTGAGATATTTTAAAGCAACTGAAAATCTGTAATGCATTTATTTGCTATACAAGCAGCAATAAAATGCTTTGGAAAGTTACTTACTATCAGGCTAAATTGACCAAACTGCCAGTAACTTTCTCGGATTTTTTTCTTTTATGGGACTGCTAAATTTTTGTTTAAAGACCAGATATTTTCTTCTTCCAGAAGACTGGTACCTGATGGAAATATGGAGCCCGTGCATTGCCTAACTGGTACTTTCTAGTAAAGCAATAGGCAAGCAGATGTCTCTGTAAAGTCAAACATATGGTGTTGCTTGCAGCCAAAGCCAAAATGGCCAGAGTGCAGTCTCTGCAATTGCAGAAGAGAGGGAATGATCACAGAAGCCTCAAATGTTCAACGGGGAGTTGGGAAAAGATGAGAAACACTTTTAACAGTGGAGCAGCTAAAGAGAACTTTGGGTTGCCTCTAGAGCAGGGGTCTCCAACCTTGACAACTTTAGAACTCTGAAAGTTGAAGTCCACAAGTCTTAAAGTTTCCAAGGTTGGAGACCCCTGTGGAGTGGGCTGGAGATGAGATAGTGATAGCATTATGAAATCATTCCTGTTAAAAATAGGTTACCTGTTTGGTTAACAGCTATGGAGAGTCACAAGAGTGTGAGCCAATTGGTAGATTGGCTGTATTTAAAATTATGGCTCTTCCAAAATAAATATTCATTTTAAAACATTCTTGTGGAAATTTTTGGTAATATAAATTGGTAAAAATTTTATTTTAAGACCTCGGAATCTTTTATTCAGTTATTTAATGTGCCCTCGGATCCTGACATTTAATAACTACAGTATCTTACTTTATAAACTCAAGCAGCATTGAATACATCAGATGATTTCTTAAATACAGGAGAATCCTATAAAACACTAGATATATAGGGAAATGTTTATTAAAAATCATTTTATCCTTTTTAAAGGAAAAAATATATTAAATTATATATAGAAACTATAACTGCTCCATTACTCCCAAGATATCCAGATTAGGGTATTTATTATGTGATATATATATACAAGATCTAAAAATCTCAAAGGTACACAGAACACAATGGTGAAAATTTACATGGAAATTTCACACAGGATCTCTCTAAACACTATTTTTAGTTATACTGGCTCTAAGTCTAAGAGTAAATATTGCCTCTTCCAGTTTATCTATTCCTACACTCTTAGCAAAGAATCTGTTCATTTTTTTCTTGAGAGGTGCTGTGAGAAACCTTTTTGGCTATCATTAGAAGCTACAATACATAGATTTTTTTTGTTCCCACTTACCTATTTTCCACTATATCCAAGGGTGGGTTCTACTTACCTTTACTACCGGTTCGCAATGGGGCAGAAGCATTTTGATGACGTCGGGGTCGGTGGGCGGAGCCTCCTGCCGGTTTTACTACTGGTTCTATAGAACTGGTGCGAACTAGGGGCAACCCATCACTGACTATATCCATGATCAATTCATTAATCATCATATGGGCTGTGGCCCATTTTTTTTTACTGTTGCAAATTTGTTTTGGTCATTTTAGAAACAGATTATATTAATTTCTGTAGAATTATTTAATTACATTTTTGAAAAATAAGCATATCTGTTTTCTAGGTATGTTGCACATTACCAAATTAAGATATGCAAAAGAGTTTATAATAACATATACCAACCACACAATGTGTATGTACATTCCTCTTTATTTAATACAGCACAGACACATGACACATACAAAAGAAAAACACTCATGAAACTCCTGCCACATTTAAAGACAGGAACATCTACTCTCAGTTTGAACACTCAAACTGATCACTTCTGATCAAATATCTGCTAATTAACTATAGATGGATTCTTAGATGAAGTCTCCAGCCAAAAGAATAATCCACACCCTGTTTGAAAAAGTGAAATTGAGATAGTAATTCCTGGATTATAGAAGCAGGAAAACCAATGAAGAAAAATCACTCTTCTAGAAAACTCAACCCATGAGTTTTTGGAGCAGATATTTGCTATTCACCATTTGAGTTTTCAGGCCCATGATATGATAAAATGTACTAAGAGGAAAGCATTTGTTTCCCAGTTAATTTAACTGTATTTTGAAACTGAAAAGGACCTGAATATACATTCAGAACTGGCATAGGCTTTTTGTGGCAGCAGCTTCCCCTTTTCTGTACTCCAGTTTTACATGGAAAGTAAGCACGCACCAGGTCTTCTGATAAAGAGCCTAACATACTTTAAAACAGATTTTTATAAAAAGGAGAATTGAAAGGGTTATTTACAAAATTCATGGCTGGTGCAGAACATCTTTTAAGACACACTATGTTACAATCTTTCAGGTCCTGAGATTATTATGGAAAAAATAATTCAAATATTGTTTGGAATCATTGAAATAGGAGAAAAAGATCAATTTATTCTTTCAAATTTTTCAGGTTGGTAGAACACATTTCTGTAAAAACTAAGCCAAAAAGCAGTTGGCACAAGTAACTAAATTATGTGTATAATTATACAAGCCCTCTTATTGAGAGTAGCTACATATTTGTTGCATGGAAAACATGTCACAAGGAAGACAAATATTCTTCTCACATGGCTCAAATCTTCCACTAATTTTAGAAATACTCAGGTTCAAAGATAGAGCCAAGCTATGCACAGAACAGAATAACTGCTTCAGATATGTTTTCCAGACATGGATAATTATAGCACTGCTAACTTGATAAAAATAGGTACTTTAAATAGGTACTTTTAATTAGGAAATCTATAACCATGTTCCACAAGTATCAGTGGATCAATTTTGTCAATAATGATGTCTCCTTGTTTTGTATGGCTAACCAGATATTTTAAAAGCTTTTTTGCTGAATATTGAGAAAGTATTCAGAAATATTGTTTCCATCAGGAGAAAAATACTAAAATAGAATTTCTAGATTTGTTTAACTTGAAAGCTGCACTATTGTTAGAATGAATTTATGAAAAGCATGTTCTTTTCTAGAATGACAAGTTCAGCTCAATGTTTCATATTTATAATCACATTAATGTCCAACTGCAGAATTTATCTTAACTTAGAAAATCCTAACATTTTTTAAATTTTAAATTGTGATACTTAGGTACTGAATATGATTAAAACATGTTTGATGATGGATGCAATATGTAACACTGCTCAGCAATTTAAATTAAATTTATTTTAAGTAAATGTACTTGACTGAAAATACATAGAAAAAAGAGCACCAACTTCCACAACATGTTTAATCCTCTGGATTCTTTAATCCACTGCTGAAAGGTGCCAAAGAAGAAATATATTCAGATCACTTCTCTAAAGAAGGATCTATGTGAATGGAGATCTAATTAACTAATTGTCCTCTCTTTGTACAGGTGAAACATTTATCTACTTACAGATTTACTAATTTCAAATGGGAGATTGTTCTTTATCTGCATTTTTGATTATAGTCAGTAAAAGGATATCACCATCAGATTTTAAAAACCTAGTCTCTCAGAACCCTATCATCATGGTGAAAATGTTCCTGCTATTTAAAATTTAATTTCACTTTTACAAAAATATTTTCATAATACACACATTCAAAAAGCTTTGTCATGTTTCTTTGGGTAGATATTAACAATAGCCGGGGGGAAATATCTGTAATACTAAACATGGAATTTTGTAATAAGCAATTTTACTGACTACTAAAATCAAACTAAAGCATTACAGAGAAAGGCAGTGCTGAAAATAAAATGCTACTGTACTAAAGACCAACCATCTCTAAGGTCTGAGAGCCTTACCTACAATCTTTACTTTTAAATTAGCTGACTTTTCTCAACTATTCCAATGTGTGACGAGACAATCAAATATTTTCCCTTTTACCACACCACATTAAAATGTCTAATGTATTATAAAAGGTAAAATTTTATAACACAAAGTGTACATTACTTATATTGTTTCAGGAGCACTGCAAAGATTAAAGAATTATAATTGGGATACAAAGCTCCAGAAATGTGTTTGTTACATAGAAGATATTTCATTGAACAAAAATTGCTCCAGATGAAACTGATGAGAATCCGAGTTTTCTGACATGGCTGAACAAAATATAATTCAATTAGAAGAAACAATTGGTAATTATGTAAATATGGAGATGGATTCAGATTTAAATATTTGCAAGAGGGCTGGCAGAAGATTCTTCTAGGTCAGGGGTGTCAAACTTTCGACAACACTTTGTCGTCATGTGACGTATTACAATCTTCCCCCCTTCGCTAAACCAGGGGTGGGAGTGGCCACCACGGGACGCATCTGGCCCATGGGCCACAAGTTTGACACCCCTGTTCTAGGTCATCAGGTATCCCTTCCTCAGCTCTCCATATTACAGTTTATCCTGATCTATATTATTTCTGGTATCTGAAATGATTGTTATGGAGGCATTCACTTCTGCCAGTCATTTTCCAGGTGCTTAAGCCTAGATCAAATTCATGTGTAAATGGATTATTCTAGGTGATTTCTTCAAGTGTCAACACAAGTTTCTCCAACTTCTAAAGATTATTAAAAGGTATATTAAAAAACCCTAAGCAATAGTGTCCTGAGAAATACATTCAGAAAATAATTCTTAAAAATAGGAACAAATGGTTCAAAGTTGTAAAAACTCAATTTTGAAAACCAAATATATAGTTTACAATAAACTTCAGCATGACAACTGATCCCTTTCTTCCTAGTAAGAATTTCCTTGCTATAAGGAAGTTTCTTTAGACTCTTGCAGGAAATTCAACCTCCTCTCTTATCTGTCACTGCAATTAGAAACATGTTAACTAATTACATAAAATACTTTATATTCCTTAATCATACCAAATTGCTTTATCTGAACAAAAGATAGTTCTTTAATTTTTAGCAGTATTCAATATTATTTGAGTATTCAACCATCCATTCAGAATTTATTTGAAACAGAATGCAACTTATATTTGTTTTAAAGATCAGTAAAACCTTAGTAATAATATACGGTAGTTTTAAAAAGTTAAAAGTTTTACAAATACAATAAAAAATAAATAAAATGTATGATTAGATTGGTGGGTTGCATTCTTACATTTGTCACATATCTTGGCAACAGATTCGGTAAAAAAAAACAAACAGTGAAATCTTGCTGTGATTTTTTTTGTTTAAAAGTATACTGCTATTCTTTGATTTAGCCAATTTGTTACTTAAAGCAAAGTTTTGTTTTACAATGTATTTAAAGATATGTATCTGAGCAATGCAAAGAGGCTCTCACTGTATTTGGTGCATGGAAAACTAAAATTTTAATTTAGATTAAATCACTGTCACCATCAACAGGCAGCTTCTTAGGTTGAAGCAATAGGCTTCTTAGGCATCAGAGGCCATATGAAAATATTTTTATTGCAGAAATATAAAATATTTTATTGTCTACTAGTATGTAACCATTCAAATATAAATTATTTATAACATTTTTAATGTGAAGAAATATTCTGCTCTTTCTCTGTCACAGGGAAAAATGCCAAATTTTAGAATGGCTGGTTTAACATTATGATTATTAGACTGGTATTTTAAATTACAATCTGAAACTCCAGTGGAAATGGCTTAGTGTACTACAAACCACTTCATTATAGTTGCTCAAATACACTGTTTATAAATTGTGCCAAAGTTCATTTTCAGAAGTAAACATTAATACTACAAAAGACAGATTCAACATGAGGAAAATAGTGTTGTGTGCAAAGAACAAGCACGTAAGAATGACAGTTATGCAACAGCAGTTATAACATTACATATACTGAATACTAATTACAGAAGGGTTATTTTAACAACATAAAGTCATTTGGGCAGGATCAAGGACTTTCCAAATATCTCCAAACACTTTAGGACCTCTGAATATACTTTGTGGGGATAAAGAGGGAACAAAAAGAAAAGGCACTTAACCAAAAGCCTGAATCAAGTAAGTTGGAGGAGTAACTCCATTTAGAGATAGAACTAAAGTAGATATATAAAAAAATCTAAAGGTCATACAATTATAATTGCATAAACATTTTATGATAATCTATTTATTACTCTAATCTTGGTGTTAAGTTTTTGGAAAATAAAAAGTGTTCTGTGACCTCCAACATAAAGTTATGTAAATAGGTAAAAAAACTTTCCAAAATTTAACATGATTTTTTTCCTGCACTACTATTCTGTAAAGTTCAAAAATAACAGTAATAATTATATCATTTGTCAACATTTCCAAAAACTAACATCCTAATTTTTTTTCTGGGCAAACAGTTCTAAAAATCACACTGTAAACTAGATTTAAATGTATTTATAAATATAATCAAAAATATTTTAATGAATGTAGCAGCAAACATAGTAAATAACTGAGTCCTAACAAACTATCATCTGATTATGATTCAATGTCATAATGGTAGCTTGGGATGGTAGCTTGGGATTTGAGAATTATTTTATTATCAACTGCTTTGGATCAAATGGAGAGGCTAAATGGAGGTTAGATTAGTCAGCTAAGAGTTTGAAGAAGTATACCATGATTACCTGCCCCATTCATAGCCTACTGAATAAATTAAACCCTATTTTCATGGAAACAGATGTCAAACCCACAGCACCCACACCTGAGATTTTGACTCAACATTCCCATCTGTCTTGCTAGAGACAAGACAATATAAAAGGCTGAAAAAGGAATGATTTTAAGCCATCAAATATTATCTTGGGGATGAAAGTATGCATTGTTAAGACAGTTCTTTGTTCATTGTTTATATCATTTATCCATACTTCATAAAGATCCAAGATAACCTAAGGAACTGCTAACTGTCCCCATTGAACAAGAAAGACATAATTTAAATGATTCTGAAATTCAAAACCTGTATGTCAAAATTATTGCTTATATTTGAGGCTCAGTGTAAGATCACTATTTTAGCCCTAACCCTCAAAACAATTTAAATTCAGAAATGAAAATTTTACCTTTTATTGCTTGTGAATACTGAACAGATTTAACATAAGAGCTATTTAACTCTCCAAATACATTTTAAGACAAACTAGGCTGTTAAAAATATCTAAATTAAAAATTGCTGTGCAGGAAGTATATATCTCTTGCATTATAATGGTGCTGATATTATATCTGCTCTTTTCAGTTCTGATTATCTTCTTTATGTCCTTATGTCCATTGTAGAGAAACTCATGGAGCTATCATTTAGATTTATTCTGATCATAAAAATCTTATTTTATTGAGATCATCAGGAGCAATTGTCTTCTATCACTTCTTTCACGGCATTATGTCTCCAGTTACTCCAGTTTGCTATTAAGCTGAAGAGCTGAACTCTCTTCATACATTTAGCAAAACAAAGAGGTCCCAATTGCATGCCATGTAAAAAGAATCATAAATTCAGATCAATTAATGTGCTTTCATTAAATTCTACATGAGAAATATTGAAGAGCAATAAGAAAGCCACGTGTTATTTGGTTTTATGAGAACATTTTCACTCTTTTAACATAAACATAAACCGTTTTCTGCCACCAAATATTTTGCTTTGAATTTATGGAAAAACATAATCAGAAACATATAACTCCTACTAATTCTATTCTGTACTGTGTATTATTTCTAAAAGGGAAAAATGTGTGGAATTGAAAGGTAAATCTATATTTAAAAATGTTTTACCTTTCACACTTTCTATCATTGTGTATAAGAGAAAACGAAATCTAAAAGTTACTAACTACTTAATATTTAGTTTTCATAATGTAATATGGAATGTCAGGCTCTTATTATGCCTCTTGTTTTAAAGAAAATTTCATTTTTATGATATTTTAAAACCATTGTTTCAAATATATATTTTTTAATTTTAAATCTTTTCTTCCAAATGTATTTTTTTATATGTGCATGTGTGTGTACATGTTTAAATACAGATTTGAAGTTGCCAAAAGGAAACAACTTATATAACAGTAAGTCTCAGTAAGAACTGTATATTTGGCTATTTGTAGGATATGCTCATGGAGAACATTTTGCTTACCTTTGAAATGAAGGTAAATCAATCAAGAGAATAAAATTAACCAATTAATATTGAAGGAAGAAGAAAGAAAAGCTTTGCAGATGCAAAAAACATTCTGAACTTTGTAGTTTCTTCTACCAAACTATCAAACAATTATGTTTTTTAAAAGCCCTTCATTTACCTTGTATCAAGATTGATTTGACTCTATTTTTAATCCGTATTTTGTGCAAGGTTTAAAAAAAATTAATAGGGTCAACCCAACATTCAGTTACTATGTTTATATTATATATTATTTAAATATACACATGTTTTACAAATATGGTAAGTAGTAATCTGAATCAGTAAGATTAGCTACCTGGCTTTGTAAGTTGAAATAACATATCTTTGTAAACTTGGTAACTAAATACATGTCTGTCACAAAACAGCAGAAGAGTTATCTTGGCCACCAAACAGTATAACTATATGCACATAAGAAATAGAATTCTATAAGAAGCCATAGATATTACTGAGTTTCATACTGTAGAAATTAATGCTGCTCAACAGATACAGATAGTTGTCTTTTTAAAATGTGGTTTCCCTTTAGAGCAGCACAAAAGATTGCAGTTGGAATTAAATAAGCCTCCAGCAAAACATTCTGGCATATGTACATATTTCTCCTGGATGATGACCTTATCGCTAGGAATGTTTAAAAAAATCAACTCTTACTAAAAATAAAATATCAGATTTAACTTAAAGAAAAGGCTTTAGTTTGGGGATTAAACTATGATTTTTAGATCTGACCTCCACTGAAACGTTTACAACATAATGTGACATTGTTTTGACTTTTTCTCCCAGAATTACATCCTGAAATACACTTCTTCTGCATTAATTAATGAGTGCAATACAAAGCAGTTCCTACATTTCTTTCCTAGACTCTTAACATAATGGTTTCAAAATCAAAGCCAGCCTACAAGTTGTATGTTCAAGCAACAACAAATCAAGTATCTCCCAGCTTAGCAGATTTAAAGAATACTGGGAATAAGAATGTTAAAGCCAAAACAGAAGGCACCTCAACTATACTCTTTGGAGAGAGCTTTGAACAGTTCTGATAAAAGGTCTTACTTAAAAGCTGTAAGAAATCAATACAGCACATATCTTCTCAAAGCTAATAGAAGAGGAAGAATCCGAAACTATCTTCACAAAGGAGAGAAACAGAATATTTCTACATTCTATCAATATATGAAAAATAAGGCAACTCTGAAATGGTTCAGCAAATCTAAAAGTGATAAAACAAACCTTCCATCAAAAGTATTGAAAACAAAGGTATGCTATGATAAAGCCAATTCATGCTAATCTTATATCTGAAATTTTGATACTAAAAGGAAGATTTTAAGTTCCACTGAAATGTGATTACAAAACACCATTTTTTAAATCTTTATCTGAAATAGAAAATTCTCTGTCCTGATCAGTTACATATCTAGGGAAAATATTACCCAAAGCAAATTATGTATAATCTTCAGGCTCTTCAAAGAGCAAACAAGCAGCCTTGATTTTGGGTAGAGAAAATGCGGACTTCCTTTTATGCTGATATAAAACACTTTTTCTCCTCTATACTTCATCTTATTCACACTTGCAGAGAATGTTTCTAACTGCTATAGCTTGTAGACTTTCCTGAAGCCTCCACATGGCTGAACAGGATGGATGGCCTTACTTGCATGGTGGATAGATGTCTACTTTAGTTTCCTTTTATAGTTCCTTTATCAGACATCAGCCTGCAAAAAGGTTTGGGTTGCTGTAGGTTTGACAACTGAACCTGTTTGGCCAACCCTTTCTGAGATAATTGGGATAAAAGGCTTTGAGAACTGTCCTAAAAACAAAATCAAACTGAATTATTTTATAAGAACACTTTCCTCCTTTTTCTTCTCTCTTTGATCAAGTATTTTTGTTTTTGTCCTCACCACAGTGCTTAGGATCAGAATATGTAAACATTGACAGAAACAGCAGCTCTGTGTCCATGTAAGCACTTTCCCAACTGGTCATTCTCCATCAGCAAAGTAGAACCACATTTACTCCCTTATTTAGCAGGACATCACTGGGTTTTCCTCTGTAACTTAGCATCCACTTTGCTTTGGCCATCTAGAATTGAGGATGAAAAAGAGAAAGCAATTCATAAAAGAGAAATGATGATTTATTAAATTTCTCTATCACAACAATCATATGATCCTTGGTGGTCCACAAAATATAGAAAATAAATATCCTTGGTTAAAAAAAAGTCTGAAGTATAAACAAGCAAACACATAGATAGCCACAATCAATCAACCGTCAAGCTAAATTGAAGAAACATTTAAAAGATCCCATAATAGTATCATCTTAATAGTTAATTTAATTTACTTTTGAATACTAAAATGACTCTAGCTTTCATGGGAAGCCTATTTCATAATGTGGAGGTCATGAAAGAGAAACAACTTCTCCTATCTGCAATCCCTGCAACTTTATAAAAATAAAGAATCGCAAGCAATTTTTCCCAGAATGTACATATTATGTAGGCCAACTCTATCTGGAGGAAGTGTTTATTGAGGTAACTTGATGCCAAGCCAAGTTAAGCTTTATAGATAAAAAAGCTTAATTTTTTTTAATTAAATTAAATTGTACCTAGATAGTTACAGGAAATTAAACCAGGGACCACAGCACAGGTACAATGTGTAGCTGACTTCCACTGCCACTTAAGAGGCAGATTACTGCCTTTTTCAAAGTGATTTTTAGAGGCAGTCTCATGTAAAGCGCCTGTCTGTTCTATAGGGTAGATCAGGCTCAAAAATTAATGTCAAGCAAGAATTACTCTTACTGTAACAGATGCAGTAAAAAAAAATCTTGCACATCTGATCTGCTTCCTCCTCCCCTCTAGCTCTGTGAGAACTAGGGAGAATTTTTTTTCTCACATTACTTTCTTCACCTGAGCTCAAGACCCTTTTATCTGATCATTGCCTTCCTAGTATCTCTTCCTCCTGACCTTCGAGGCATTTCCCACTTACAGTTCTTTGCAGTAGTTTAATCAAGTACTGATGACATCATGAGTTACCATTGTGAAACTCTTCCGAGCAATTGACACACTGTAGTCCCCATTTCTCACCCATGAATCCAAGAGAACCCCTGAGTCACAGACCTGCTCTCCCTCAAAGCCAGTGTTATATCTCCAAGAAACAGCCATGTGGGTTAAAGCCTTGATTAAAAAAATAGCAACTATTTCTTGGTTGAGTTCAAACACCCAGAAAAGGCTTCAATCATACCGTATTGCTAACACAACCCAGGATGGCGATGTATAATTGGGTATAATCATCTCCTAGCACCTTCAAGTAGGTATTAAAGAACAGAGAGAACTGAACCCTGGAGCATGTATGATGGGATAAAAATAAATATCTGTATTGTAGAAATACAGTGTAGAATACACTGTAGAAACTGCACTGTGAGACAGCTGGTTTCTCTTTAGAAAAGTGAAAAAATGTATTTTCTTACCTGAATAAGCTTGCTGTAAATGAGCAGGCAGAGATGTATGAGACAGTGCTGCTGAATGCTGAGCTCCTGACTGTAAACCCTTCAATAAATCTGACATGGCACACAAAAGGGAAAAAAAACCCAGATATAATCATAAAATTAACATGGTCATAGTTTTCTGTGCCTCTCTGTAGACAGCAAATTTAGTTATTTAATGGTGCAGTACTAAAGTTTGCGATTTACAAATTCAAGTGGATGACTTTAAGCCAATTACTATCTTGCCAGTCCAAAACTACAAGATTGGTCTCTTTGATGATGTCAATTGAATTGAACAAAAATACAAGTTCTTCACAGTCAAAATATATGTACAGGAAGCAAAATAAGGAGCAATAGCATCACATCAGCGAGATGCAGATTGTAGAAAAGATTATGAATTATTTCAAATGTACAAGTTAAGCTTAGGTAATTAGAGAGGATAGGTATACCAGCAAAATATGATCTGAAGAATTTACAAGTAGAAATAAGTTTTTACTTATTTATTTAATTTATAGGCTGCCTATTTCACTGTTACAATGACTCTTGTCAGCTTACAATATAATAAAAAGGTAAAAAAGATTTCAAAATGATTAAAATTAAGAGGATTAAAGAAGAATCTAAAACCTAAGAGGATGGGCAACATGGGGGTAGGGATCTTCTTTATATTCCATCAGCCACTCCCAATGTAGCATGCCTCTATCAGGGACTCAGGACAGCTGGTACAGCCTGGTTTTAAGGCTCTTCCAGAAGGCCAGGAGTATAGGAGTCGATCTCATCTCCAGCAGTGTAGTGTTCACCTACTTCACACCTAATGCACAGCTGTAAAACTGAATGCTGAGAAGGAAACACACACAGAAAAAAAGTGGATAAAATTTAATGAATGAATGGATGAACGAATGCCTTCAAACTGTAGATTTGTTTGAAGGCAGTTGTTTACTAAAAACAAGAATCATTCGAATAGTCCTGGACCAATAAAGGTTGTCTTCTTCCCTATTGCAATGATCTGCAACTATAAACTAGTATGCTTCAGCAGTAATTCAAGCAGTTGTTAGAAAAGAAATTGGTGATGTCGAGGTAAATAGAAAACAACAACAATGGATAAGATGGATAGATAGAATCAAAGAAATTACAAAATGAGTTTGGAAGAACTACAAGTTATTAAACAGTAGTCAAGATAGTGAGCATTTATCCATATAGTCACCAATAGCTGGAACTGACTTGGTGGTACCTAATTATAGGCTTGCTCCAAAGATAAATTGCCTGTTAGCACAAAGGTTGAATACGGACTTTGTTGTCTTCAAAAGAATGGCCTGTGTCTTTTAAATGCAGATGGACTGCTGAATCTAGTCCTGATGTGTTTTGTTCTCCTATACTGTGCCATGCGCAACACATCAGGACTAGATTC
>JANHZT010004269.1:81564-91715 GCA_032468215.1 Stegonotus admiraltiensis | reverse complement strand
CCGGAGAAAGGCGGCATATAAATCAAAGCAAAAAAAAAAAGTCATGCCTACCAAGCCATGCCACGCCCACCAAGCCACACCCACAAAACTGGTAGTAAAAAAATTTGAAACCCACCACTGTAGTGTACCTTTTTAAATAAGCTACCAAAGCAAACCCACAAAGACACATGTCTTCAAAACTTTCAAACTAGTCATTTCTCTATAGACTGGAGTGCCTGCTGCTTCTCCTAGGTGTAGTGGTTCTCTGCTTGGGGAACCAGAGCCCCTGACCACCCTGGGCAAAGTAGCACCGTGGACTTAGTCAGTGTTGGAAAATTCCAGTGGTTCATTTCTAGTTTACTTTGCACCCAGACCATTCCCAATCTGTGCCCATATCTAAATCAAAGCACTCATTTCAGCTCGCAAAAAGACATAACTTGATGTTTATTTATTAAACATTAGTAGATGTCAAAAATGACAATGGCAAAGTAAACAACAATAAATAGCAGGACCAGAAGGGCATCAACAGCAGGCAAGAATTTAGATTATCTGTATATCTGTATTTTAAAAGGCACAGAACTTTCCAGAGTCACTATAAACAATGCTATAGGTCAATGTTTCTCAATCTCAGCAGCCTTAAAATGTGTGTCCCAAAGGTGCTTTTTCAAGAAGCTTCTTGGATGAAAAGCAAAACATTTTAAAAGAAAACCAGAAAGTCCAGTTGCCTCTTGAAAAAGCACTTTTGGGACAACCATGACCCAAATGATTGAGAATCTCCACAGACACTTAAGATGTGTGGATTTCAAGTCCCAGAATTCCCTAGTCAGCATGTTGAATGAGGAATTCTGGGAATTGAAGATCACACATCTTAAAGTTGCTGAGATTGACAAATACTGCTGTAGGTAATCTGCATGGACTATGCCAAAGTCTGTGGTTATTTCACTTCAACCCTTCTATATACATAATAGGAATAGACATGGGAAATAGGACACTAAGCGACCCCTTCTCTATTTAGCATCATTGAAGAAACAAGTTGATCAATGGGGATGATTTGTCCAACCCAACTGACAATGGAAGAACTGCTTCAGCTATTCTACAAGCAAAACACCTCTCCTCTCTGCATTAGATGTTCAGCAGAGGAAGATCTGTGGAGTCTTGAAAAGGTAGTTTATAGAAAACAATGGTATATAGAACTGATATGTGTTTTATCTACACTCCTTTTCTGCTATCTTCCCAAAAAATTTCTCCCACAGTCCTGACACCTTTTTCCATAGGTCATTGTGGTAAAATATATATACAGTACTTTCTTTCATTCATTCATGTACTTGTTTTCTGTATACTCACTTACAAAGATTTGTGTGGGCCAATAGATGGCTTACAAAAAAGGAAACATTAGAAAATAAAATCTGAAAATCTTCTAAGAAAAAAATATTGGAGAAGAGTTCAGAAGTTTTAACTTTGTATGTGATGTTTCTTTTTCTAATTCTGATGTTGGGAAAACTATTTTCTTAAGGCCACACAGTACATTGTCTTAAGTCATGATTTTTTAAAAGTATGGTTTGTTAAATAAACCATTGTGGTGTAGATTCAGATTTACAAGCCCTAATCACTTCATTCATCCATTGAACTGAGCAAAACCAAAGAAACTATGCATGGTTTAGCACAGTGGTGAAATCCAAATTATTTTACTACTGGTTCTGTAGGCATGACTTGGTGGGCATGGTGTGGCTTGGTGGACATGGCAGGGGAAGGATACTGCAAAATCTCCATTCCCACCCCACTCTGGGGCCAGCCAGAGGTGGTATTTGCCGATTCTCTGAACTACTCAAAATTGCCGCTATCAGTTCTCCAGTGAGTTCTGTGGTGAGAAAATGCACCCACACACAAACTTCAGAAAAGCTTTTACTTTTATGCTGGTTTCAGTGCACCCAAGGAAGAGAATAAGTTATCTCCACAGATTCTCCAAATGTCCAAGCCTTAAAAAGCTCATCTTGAAAGCTATATGAGAGAAGAGATATATCATATATCAGGTGTCACAAATCCAATCTACAAATTATCAGGCTCAATCTGAGCAGTGCAAAAGAGATCTATCAATTTTTGTCTGATAAGCTGACTTCGATGCACAAATGAGCTAATTCCCCGATGTGAGAGTCTACCTCTAGATGTTTTGAAATTGGAAGTGTTCTCAGCTCATAACAAACTATGAAAATTAAACAAGAGAGTTCTGAAAAGAATATTATTTCTCAACTTTTTCTCCCCTTAATTCTCATAGCTCTTCTTCCATTGTCAAGCTAGGCAAGAGAGAATTCATTCTCAATTCTCTATGACAATTTAGTAATCAGACACAGTAATTTTGTTTGTGTTCTTAGTGGGTTTAGGTTTGTCCATTACATGCTTCAGGGTCAAATTCCCATAAAGCTCTTTATGACTTAGGTCCATAAGTGACAAACAGAAATCACAATGACAAAAAAATATGTAAGACAAATCATGATGTCACAACGCAAAACCCAGTTTTTCACACTGTATTTTTTATTGCTATTTGTATTTAGATTGTGTTTATTTAACTTTGGGTACTACACAGACCAATGGTCTTAAACTGTTACCAATTGTCATACTCTTCAAAAACAGCCTATTATTTGTTGTTTTACACAAGCATCTCAGTAGTGATAGTTTCAAACTGGATCCTCAACTCACAAACAAATTGCTCCACACCCCACACACACTCAGGGCATACCCTTGCAGGTAATGTCATGTCTACTGGCATAGACATTCTGGTCATCAATTGTAATCAACTTTCGTTGCTGCTCATCTTTATTCTTGAATTCAAAAAACAAAGTTACCTGCCACTTTTATTCATTATTATATGTCTTTATGCACATTGTCATTATATTTGTCTTCTTCATATTGAACATTAACCCTTTTATTCACTTTCCATGTTTTATAATTGTGGAATCATAGGATTGAAAGGAATCTTGGAGATCTTTAGCCCAACTCCCTGCCCAGTGTAGGAATCAACTCCTTTAAATCTACGTTACTGTGTTACTTTTGGTTAACAAAAATTCATATTGTCAGTGCCTCCAAATTCATTCTAAGGCTCTGCTCTTTCAGATCATTTTGATCTTTTCAAAAATACACTATATAAAATAAACAGAGATGGAAGTGACATGTGTGAGTATCTCAGCTCCTGCTCTATTCTGATTCAATTGCTCCAATTGGATTCAATTGCTCCAAAATAATTTCTAACAATAACAATGGTCTTAAACTGTTATTGTTCATTTAAAAAAACACTCAGAAAAATAATTAGCATTTGTTAGCCTTAATATATTCCACATCTGGCATTATATAAACTGATTTGCCTTGATGTAGTCAATGAACTTAAAATAAATATCCTCTTCGTATTCTCTTATTCTCTCTATTATCTATCATGTTTGCAATCTGATCTTGTGTCCCTCTGCTTTTTCTGAAATCTTGGTTTTTTATGTGACATTTCTTTTCTTCCATGTATGACTATTCATCTATGAAAGGTCTTAAGTAAAATTTGGCAATGGAATTCATGCAATGGTTCCATAATTTGTCCACTCTCTTGCATTTCCTTTCTCGGCATAGATCTATACATTCATTTTTTTCTGATCACAGTCTTGTTCCATATATTCTGTCATAGAGCTGTTAGCATTTTCATGGCCCCTTTTCTTGCAGCTTTAAACAGTTCAATGCACATTTCATCTGCATCTGGTGCTTTCCCGTTTGACAGCTAGTCTATTGTCTGCCAGACTTCATTTTCTAGTGGAGTTGGTTTGTGAGAATATTCTCTCTATATAACTGTTTCTGTCGTTCTGTAATCTCTTTTGTAAATGGATTCACCATAGTCTTTCCCTCTTCCCTTAATCTCATTTGTCTCTAACGAGAGTTTTTCCATGGTTACTCTCGAATTCCTAATTAAACAATTTCTTAAAAATATCTTACAATTTTTTGTATTTTCCTTTTCCCTGACATTCTTGCCTGCAATATCTCTCCTTGTCCTTTTTTTTTTTTTGCTTATGTGCATGCAATGGAAGTGTGCATCCAGTCATTGCCTTTCTTATAGTCCCAGCTTTCATCTCTGTCTTGTCTTAACTATCATGATAGTTTCTTTTGAAAGATCCACTTGGATCTTTTTCTCTTTGAAATGTTGGGGGGTTTTTTTCTGCTCCAGTTCTCACAATGCTTTTTATCTCTTCCCTACAGCTCCTTGGGTTCTCTTTAGCATAAATTAAATATGCAAAATCTGTTCTTTGCAATGATCTTTATTCTAACCATATGTTCTTCAGGTTGTCTCTTGCTGGCACGTCTATTCCCCTTAATTTTCTAATTTTCCAATAATTTACGGTCTGTCCTACAATCTCACCCTAGTCCTGGCTGACTGAGTTTTAGGGATGTGCAACACTTTGAATCTAAACCCTAAAAGGTAGCACATTAAAGCAAACTTGTCTTTTCATAACATAGTGTTGCAATTCTGGATGGCAGTTGGGTGATTCCCGGGGGGCAGGGCAGAATACAGCTGCTTTAAGAAGTAGGAAACAGGTGCTACATGAACAAACTTCATATTCCCTTTTCCTCATCAAATCTAAAGAGTTGTGCATTTCACTGGTTTTCTGGGAGAGACAGATTTTCCTTTCCACCAACAGTTTTGGTAACACTAACATTCTTTGTCATACCTCCCACAATAGGCGCCCCAGAACTAGACCTACCCCTGCTTACAAAATCCTGTTCAGGTTTCATTTCCTATCCATGGTAGTCTGACAATTACATTATGAAGGGAGGATCCAGAAACTGACTCTGATATTAAGCAATAAATGGAATAAGTTGGATCTGCAATTAAATGTGACAGTGTACAGAGGTTTGGCTTGTTCCCTTTTCATCTGACCTTTTTTCAGTTTTATTGAACTAATAAGTGAACAATGCTAAGTTGAATACTTTCTAATCCAAGGTTGGAGGGTGCCATTTTAAAATATAATTTAGTACTTGAAATTATCAGATAGGGTTCATGTGTTTCATTCAAGGCAGCAAAATTAATCAATTAAAAGATAGTGATAAGGGTTATTTCAAGTTTCTCCACATGCTTAGTTACAGACTTCAGAGGACAAAACACAATGGAGAAAGAATTACATTGATGCAGCCGGAATAAAAAAGAGGGAAGGTGGGGGGAGTTAATTGGGCATTCCCACTCCTAGCCAGACTTCAGAGTCTTCAGAAATAACTGTTGGAAGCTCAGACAGTTTACTGTATTGTGGACATCACAAATCTCCATTCTAAATGCAGATCAAGGACTTGCAGAACTGCAAGTAATGCTGGCTGCGTAATAAACTCCATACTAGCTTGCCAGCTCCCTATCCCCTCTCTATTACCCTACCTCCAAAAAGCCTCGATGCTGCCAAGCCAATGGAGAATCATTTCATCCAAGGAACCTGAAATGAAATCATCAAGGGGCTCAGATAATACAGCCAGGAAGCTTATTATAGACCTCATAAATAAAAGCCAGTATAAGCTGGAGGCACTGCAAAGCTTGATAGGCCCATAAAGCACCCCAAGCTGCCACTGAAACAGGAGGGGAAGGGTAAGAAATTTAATTTCACAGGATTTAAAGCAGGTGAGAGAGATATAAATGTGTGTTCCTAATAGTAATTAATGCCACTATTCAGGAGCACTTAGACCCCCAGGTTTCAAGAGCTTCCAAGAACCTGGATGATCAATCACAAGGCCACCACATGCTCCTAGCACTCTGGGAAAGCTTTGTGTTAACACTTTAGGATGGCATTCTTTGGCATTTCCTTTGTGATAGCTCTCAGTATGAGCCAGGCCTCATGTGCATCTGAATGGGAGATAGCAGAAGATAGGATGGATAGTCATTCCTCCTGTTTCTGCTCTGTTAATGGGAAACCATCACTTCTGATTACTGATGATTAATGTGATTTTACATTTCCACAAACAATTACATCCTTGTCGATCTATTGTGCCCAAGGGAGATGAAGAAGAAAAGATGTACAAACATGCACACACAAAAATATAACACAAGCACAAATGGCAATTTTTAAAATAGGTATGAATGTATTTACACTTCTAATTATCTGATAAGCCTAATTCAAGTGTTTCAAGGCTGGCTACTTTACTCATGACCTCTCAGCACTAAGACTCAATGAGTTCATTGAGGCTCACTCCAGTGCCTGCTTCAATATGGGATTATAATTATCCTGCCTCCATCCTTAAATTGTACAAAAGGCCTTCTATTTCTAATCTTCCGATATTTCTCTCCCTTTTTTCTATCCTGTTGGAAGAAAAATCCAGTCCTGTTCCAAGCTAGGAGAAAGATGCTGGTAATAAAATGGAGGCAGGCTGCAGGAAAGGAAATTTCTTGTTTATTTGGTAGCCAGAAACTAGTGACAGCAGCCATAGTTTCTGGGGTGGGTGACAAAATGGGATTGAGAATAGGTAGGCTTTTATACATTCTTTGGGGCTTTGTGATTGAGATGCCTGTTCCTGTGCAAGAATATATTGTTCGATATTTTAATGGCTGTTGCCAGATTTCTATGGGGTCATGTAGGGGTCATGACTGGCTCTATAGGCAAATGGGGAAATGCCAATCCTAGGTGTTTGTCTGAGCTAATCTTGTCAGCTTTGGCTTGCCTATTGTGTTGCTTAGTTGGAGTCTCTTTGCTTATAAATAGATTGGCCCAGTCTTTCTGAATGGATACAAAATCTCCATTCCTAAAGACTAGTCCCTTCAAGCTTCTGCTTGAGGCTGTTTTCCTATGGCAGGAAGACTGGGGTTGTGTTTTGCCTTTGTTAAGGTTTTTCTCCATTTCTCCTCTGAGGGAAATATTCTATCCTGCCTCTTTTTAATAGTAAGAATAAAGAATATTTCAATGGGGGCGGGGACGTCCTACAATCCAGAAACAGGATCCAGAAATAGGATCTTTCCAGGAACAAAAGGCAGCCTTAATTCATTAGCTGTCTACTGTATCTCAGAATATCTCACAACCCCAATTTTTCCTCTGACCCCCATGACACTGGTGTTGTCCTCATGTAATGGTGCAGACAGCCTTATCCTGGTATTTTCTATAGCTCAAAACAGGCTCCATCTACAAAACACACTGACAGCCAAGACAGACCATTCATCATCATGCCACCAGCTCTTTCTGTCAACATAGCAGAACTCTCTCCTAATGTCCCCAAGAACATTTTACAGTCCAATCAACTAAAAGGGCTATTTCTGTATAAAGAGAAATTGACCTAATTGTAACTCTCCCTCAAACCGTATGATTACTTGACTTCTCATTACAAGTTAAACCTCAGTTAACAAAGCACAGTGTTCATATAACATGGTATGTTTCAAAAGTAAAATATGGGGTGCCTTAATGCCATGGCTTGGGTCATACAGCATGCTAAAATAATGGCTGGAATCCCACAATATACTATATGAACCATAAAGTACACAGCCTCTCTTAGATTCAAGGTTGTGCTCTGCAAATTCAGTCTTTGAATCCATGGTTTTTGTCCTTGCTAGATGTGGCTATTGGCAGAGTTGATTGTGAGACTGGTGATACCAAATGCTGAATGCATGCAAGCTTGGGTTGACATTACTTTAAAACAAATAAAGTCAGGTCAAAACTTTTGATGACTTCCTGGACATATTCCATAACATTTTCTTGGCAGTGACATGGAACTGATTAGCTATTCCCTTTATTTTTGAATTTTTTAAAAAAATTTCCAACCCTTATATTTCCTGATGATCTTCAATTCAAGAATGAACCAAACAGAATCCTGGTTCTTTTTGAGATAATCCAATGTCAGCAAGATGGGAAGATGTTCAACTGCAATCTCTCCAAAACCTGGACTTGCACTTGAATGACAGACTTAACCTCTGAATCAGGGGTGAAATGCTCTGGTAGCAATAGAGGCAGGTGGTTCGGAGAACCAGTAGCAAAAATCCCTGGCCCGCCCCCCCCCAGCTGAGCTGCACAATCATCAGAGGCTTTTTTTCTTCTAAATGCCTCTGACGATCTAAGCTGAGTTGCCTGATCAGCAGAGGTTTTTTAGAAAAGCCTCTGCCAATCTGATGATCAAGCAACTCAGCTTGGATCGTCAGAGGCATTTATGAGATCCAAGCTGAGTTGCCTGATCGTCAAGTTGAGTTTGACGATCCAAGCTGACAATCCAAGACGATGCCTGACAATCCAAGCTGAGTTGCCTGATCGGCAGAGGCATTTAAAAGAAAAAGAAGCCTCTGATGATCAGGCAACTCAGCTGGCCTGTCAGAGCTTGTCAGAGCCTTTTGAAAGCATTTTTTTACAATCTCTTCACCGAAGAGGTTGTAGAAAAAATGGTTTTAAAAGTTAAAAAAAAATGGCCATGCCCACCCAGTCACATTGCACCCCCCCCACCAAGCCACGCCCACAGAACCGGTAGTAACAAATTTTAGATTTCACCACTGCTCTGAATATGTACTCTTCTAAGCTACAGACACATAGGCTGTAATGATGTAACTAAATACCAAATTCTGACTTGAAAATGATCAGACATGGCTTCCGAAGCTCACGTGAATTATCCTCAAGAGCCAACTCAAGGATAATTCTTCTTATAAATAAGAAAATCCAGGAACATGTTGCAACACACTGGAGAGAAAGTGTTGCATGTCCCAAATTAAGCAGTCTGTTAGAAATGCTTTTCATACACTGTAATGTCAATGTCTGAGCAATGTAATCAATTAAATCTACATGACATGTATACTTGTGAGTCTGTTGAATCTCTCACTGGATTGGGCTATTGTCTTTTCTGTTGGAAATAAATGATGGAACTGTCAAGCAGAGGGACTCTTCCATCTCCAATTCTTCCACAGGTGTTTGCAATATTCAACCCATCACAGCAGTCCCTAATCTGTTTTTGCTGGTGAGTACATTGGGAATTTTGAGAAGATGTTGTGGGCATGCCTCCAGAATGGCTGTTGGAGGGGCTTCTCCCACTCTCAAAATGATAACCATGGGGAACACAACCAGTTACAATTGCTGATTTACCAAAATGCTATTTGTTACCCACTCTAGCTCTTCTTCCAGCTCTTTTCCTCCACGCTGTTCCTACTTATCTCTGTTTTTCTAGGTAAATAAGCATTTTCCCCGAAATAAAACTCTGCACTGTTGCAAGCAGACAATATGGTGCCCCTCCAGGGCCTAGAGAAATTCTTGGAAAGAAAGATGATACTGGAGGCTTTCCATCACACCAGCTTTTCATTTTCATTTCACAATATGCCAGCATTTTAGTATGCCAGCTTCTCTTCCGAATATGCCAGGTTTTCATTTTAAAAAAAATTTAAAATAATGTTTTAAATAAAAAAATGCAGATGAAAAAGGATGCCTTGGCAGGTGCCAAGACAAGTGTCTACAGCCATATTGGTAGACAGATTACCACACTAGGAAGCTCAGATCAAATTCACTGTTGAGTTAGCCTTTGGCTTTTGTTTTTCTTTATTCTTGCCTAGTCCAGCATTTCCAAGCCCAGAATTAATGCTGGACATATGTGATGCATTTATGTCCTAAATCAAACATTTATAAGTTATGACTATCGCTGCCATTGTATCTCCTTAGTATTTCCTGCTTCCGTTTTGCCTTTATTTCTCTCCATTCTCTGTCAATCAGGTTCAGGATCCCTTTATCCTAATATTATCTTCTCTGTCTCTCTTATTGTATAAATCTGGACCTGCATTATTTATTTATTTACTTATCTATAAATGTATGGGTTCAGCGGTTAAGACACTGGGCTTTCAGCTGGAAAGCTTTTATCCCAAGTTTGAGACCCAAGCACCACCCAATATGGTGAGCTCCCATCCTCATCCCAGCTCCTGCAGTTCAAAAGCATGCAAATGTGAGTAGATAAGTAGGTATCACTTCAGTGGGAAGGTAACAGTGCTCCATGGCATCATGCTGGCCACATGATTGCAGAAATGTCTTCTGACGGTGCTGGCTCAATGGCCTTGAGATGGAGATGAGCAACACCCCCTATAGTTGGCAATGACTAGCGAAGTAAAATCCACAGGAACTAGCAAAGTGAAGTCCACAGTTTATGAAATAATAATAATAATAATTATTATTATTATTATTATTATTATTATTATTATTATTATTATTATTTCAATTAATATGCCG
>JANHZT010004269.1:59797-70716 GCA_032468215.1 Stegonotus admiraltiensis | reverse complement strand
ATTCTATTCTATTCTATTCTATTCTATTCTATTCTATTCTATTCTATTCTATTCTATTCTAATTCTATTCTACTCTACTCTACTCTACTCTACTCTACTCTACTCTACATGAAACTACGCCCCCTATGATCCATGGAAAAAAACCTTTCTCCAAGGAACCAGTCCCTGGTGCTCAAAAGGTTGGGGGCCACTGACCTATAGTGTACTAAAATAACAAGGGAAGGCAGAAAATGGCACAGTCTTAACCATTCTCTTCTTTAGTTTTCTGTATGCTTTTAGCTACAGTGGTTGGCATAGGAACAAAATACTTGGTAGGTGTAGAAGGTATCCTCCTTCCTGAGGATAGGCCAATCTGAAAGGATTATAATAAAATAAAAGTGTACTGTTCTTTTTTAAGATAGTCTAAAACTTTTAACTTTAAATATCAAATTGTGTTCTTGAAAAATATATCTTTGGTGCCACCCAGCTCATGAGAATAAAACTGATCATCTAGATCCATGATGGTGAACCTATGGCACTCGTACCACAGGTGGCACGCATAGCCGTATCAGTGGGCATGCCAGGTCAGCTCTGGCGCACATGAGCATGCTGGCCAACTGATTTTCGGGCTTCTGGGCCCACCAGAAGTAGGGAAACAGGCTGTTTCCTGACTCTGGAGGGCCTGGGGGGGTGGGGAAGGCCTGTTTTTCTCTCACACCTGGCTCCAGATCCTCTCTATGCATCTGGGAAGGGCAAAAACAGCCTTCCCCACCCTCTTGGAGGCCCTCCGGAGGCTCGAAAAGGCCCATTTCCCAACTTCCGGTTGGACAGGAAGTGATGTTTTTTTGCTTCCCCAGCCTCCAGAGACTCCTAGAGTTCCAACACACACCATTTTTATACAGTGTAGCCCGAACTCCCAGCTTGACTAATTAATTGAGTCACACTTCTTTTTTTAAACAGATGAGTTGAATCCCTTTGATCTCTTCATAATTTGCAATGCTGAGCTCAGGATTTTACCTAGTTCTGGATGTACCCATATCCATGGACCAGCACCGGTGCATGGCATGCCAGAAACCGGGCCATGCAAACAAGCCCCATCTGTGGGATGCAGACAGCACATGAAACCATACCCCCTCCGGTCCATAGAAAAACCTCTCTCCACAGAACCAGTCCCTGATGCCCAAAGTTTGGGGGCCACTGGTCTAGTACAAAATCCGAGTGACATATATTTACCTACTTCTATAGAAATAAAACACTCTGCTTTCTTTTATCTAGACTTTCCTTTTTCTTGGAATCCTTTTTATTTGCAAGGAAATGACAAACTCCCGTTTCTTTGCCTCTAATTATAAAAATGCCCTACTTTTTCTGTTGCCAGCAGAGGGGAGCAAGGAGACTTAGGTAATCTCATTTTGTGCATGGCCCAGGGTGTGCATTGCTCCCTTCTGGCCTTGTATAGTAACTATTCTGTGGCATCAGGGATTGCTTTTCCTTTTGGGAATGTGCATTTGAGCCTGGCTAGTTAACAAAAGCAGGCCATGTTCACCGCTGAAGGAAAAGGATACATCGGTAATCTTTGTGGCATGTTCTAGTGGTGGGAGTAAACTACATAATGCAGGCCACAACTTCAGAAGTTCGAAAAGCTGCCCAGCATTAGGTGATGGTGGTTGTTATATTATGTTGTTGTTGTTACACTGTTATTACACTTGCAGCCCATTTCATGGTTGAGGATGACTCTGAAGTTGAGAAAAGGAGAATGAACAGCTGGAACTCAAGAGTGCAGCAGCAATGCATTCTCTATACACTACCTGCTTCCTTGTTTCCTCCTATTTATAGGCAAAAGCAGGGAAGCAAAGATATCAAAAAAAAGAGAAAACATGGGCAGATGTTGCATCAGCTGCTGGCTAGGGGTGAATTAAGACAAGCTGGAGCAAAAGATCTGCTCATAGGCAGAGGACTGGGTTTGTCAATCTTTATGCTCCTGGGCAAAAGAGAAACCAAAAACTGGGGTTCAAAAGGATACAGAAAAATGATAGTTGGATGGGAGCAGCTGTTTTTGTCCCACTCACATCTTACCCAGAAACCTTAACAAGATAACCAAGAGAGTGACTGTGGCAGTGGTGAGTTTCAAATTTTTTTACTACCGGTTCTGTGGGTGTGGCTTGGTGGGCATGATGTAGCTTGGTGGGCGTGGCAGGTGAAGGATACTGTAAACTCTCCATTCCCTCCCCAATCCAGGGGAAGGTTACTGCAAAATCCCCTTTTCCTCCTGATCAGCTGGGACTCAGGAGGCAGAGAATAGATGGGGGTGGGGCCAGTCAGAATTTTTACTACCGGTTCTCCGAACTACTCAAAATTTCTGCTACCGGTTCTCCAGAACTGGTCAAAACCTGCTGAACCCCACCTCTGGACTGTGGCCATAAGCAATATAAGCAGTGTGCAAATGGTTGAGAAATTTGGAAGCCTTCTTTGGCCAGGCTATTGTTGAACAGCCAAGTCCTGCCTTCGTGAATCTGGTGCCTTCCGGGTGCACTGAACTTGTCCTATCAACTTGCTCCTGGCCACCCAAAAAAAAAGGGAGCTCACTTCGCCTGGCCTGGAGCAAGACTGCGCTAGGGAAGGCTGCTCCCGGATTCTCCCATTGCCCAAACGGGGCCCAAAGAGCACCGCAAAGAGAGAGCGAGCGAGCAAAGGGAACTATAACCAAGGGGTCGATCACTTGCTGCAGCACCCCAACGTGGCAAGTGGCCGCGATCCTCCTCGCAACGCTGCCCGGGAGAAATGCGCGCAGGCACGCAAGTAAGCGGTTGATTCCACGCTCCCGCACGGGCGCTTCAAGCGATCTCACGGGCTTTGACCGCCAACCGGGCGCGCAACCGAGGTTGTCTCGGGCGAGGAACCGCTTCAGCGAAAGCACAGGATTTTTTTAAAACGCGCGCAGCTGCTTCCGGCAATCGGCGACCGCGGCCCCTTTAAGCGTGGAAAGGCTCGCCTCGTCTGCGCACGCGGCGCAGCAACTGGGATGCGCCGCGGGGAGGAAGGCAAAGGAAAGAGGAAGCGGTCGGCCAGGTTTCTCCGGGCGGCTTCGGGGGAGGCCTAATTCCGACGGTGCACCCGACGTGAACATCCTCGGGAACGGCCTGAAATGCCTTAGGTCTTTGCGGCCCTCTGCTCCCTCTCGGCGGGGAGCAGGGCTCCGGCAGAGGCTTGGCAACATGAACCGGGTCCAGCTGAAGCGCTCTGCGATCCTGAAAATGGCCCTCGGCGGTGCGTCGGAGCCGCTTCTCCAGCAAGAGGAGGAGGAGGAGGAAGATAGCGAAGGCAGCAGCAGCAACAACAGCAGTAGCAGCAGCAGCAGCAAGGAGCCTCCGTTCCTCTTGCGGGCCGCCCGGATCGCCGTAGTGGTCTGCCTCTACTGGTTCATTTCTATCACCATGGTCTTCCTCAACAAGTATTTGCTGGGCAGCCCTTCGCTGCGCCTGGATGCGCCGCTCTTCGTCACTTTCTACCAGTGCCTTGTCACCGTCCTCATTTGCAAGCTGCTCAGCCTGCTGGCTTCCTGCTGCCCGCCGGGCTACGTGGACTTTCCCTCCATCCGGATCGACCTCAAGGTCTCCCGCAGCGTCCTGCCCCTTTCCCTTGTCTTCATTGGCATGATCACCTTCAACAACCTGTGCCTCAAATTCGTTGGCGTGGCCTTCTACAACGTGGGCCGCTCCCTCACCACCGTGTTCAATGTGCTCCTCTCTTACTTGCTCCTGAAGCAAACCACATCCTTGTACGCCCTTCTTTCATGTGGGATTATCATTGGTGAGTGGAGCCTTCCCAATGGCCCCAGCGGAGCAATCCAGTGGCTGCCACTTTCCCCAGCATGTGGCTTCCTCTCCCATTATCCTCAACCAGCCTCACCACTGCTTGGGAATGATGGAAGTTGACACTGTGCACCATCTATTGTGTGCAAAGGTTTATTTATTGGGGAATAAGCCCATTAGAATTCAGTGAGATTTACCCAAGAAAACAAGTGTCAAATGCATCATGGGGCAAAGGAACCTTAATGGTTTGCTTGCAGGATTTCAGTTTAACTGTAGCAAATATATAGAGACTGCTTATATTCTAAAGCTGTTTACTCCTTATTTTTATTGGTTATCATGGTGCACAACTCATGGCAGTCAGTAGAGATTGGGCTTTCTGCATTGTCATTCTTGATTTAATAACTCTTTTCCTCACAACCCTTGTCTAAAATTTGCCAAAATCTACTCTAAAAAACATCTTAGTATCCTTTAGAATAGATAATAAGAGCCACATCCAGAGTGGCTCTAAAAAGAACAGTGCAATCCTATAGAATCTTAGAAGGTACAAGGAAGTAAATACAGTAATGCATCCTGAAAAAGTGGTGTTTCCTGGTGATGCAATGTGCATACAGTTCAGATCTCCATTACTGATTGTGAGTGTAGGAGAATGGGGATGCTTGTTAATTAAACATATGGAAAAGGCAAGATTACACCTTTGATATATGGTCATAATAAAAGGGGGAGTTTGTATTCCCAATTTACAGGACAAAAACTGTGGGTCAGTTAGTCTGGTAAATCTTTCTTGCTCAATAATGCTTGGAATTAAACTAATGTAACATTTCTTGTTCATTAATATCAGGTGGAAGAGAATTTGATAGAATTGATTCTATTCTAACTTTTATTACTAGTTTGCTTAAGCTTGCTAACTATTAATATACAATTCTAGTGGCTTATGCTGGAGAATATAAAGCTTTACTTTTGTAAAGACACATACAGCCATTATGTCTATGGAGATTCTCAGTCATCCAAGTCATAGTTGTCCCAAAGGTGCTTTTTCAAGAGGAAACTGGACTTTCTTGTTTTTCTTTAAAGACGTTTTGCTCTGAGCTGAAGAAGTTTCTTGGATGAGAAGCAAAATGTCTTCAAAGAAAAATAAGAAAGTCCAGTTTCCTCTTGAAAAAGAAACTTTGGGATACAGCTGTTACGTTTATAGTAACGGGTTTTAAAACTTACACTCTTTGACAAGATTATGGAGTGAGGGGTCTTAATGAATAGTGATTCAATCTCAGCAAGCGATTTCAGCTCAGACACTGATTAATATTCAGATGGGAGATATTGGGAAATTCCAGGGATGGCTAAGCTGGATTTTTTTAAAATTCCCCAAGAGTATTAAGAGTAGCTGGTTGGAGAATTCTGGGAGTTGAATCCACACTTCTTCAAGTAGCTGAGGTTGAAAAAAATTAGTCTTATTATATCTGAAGTTTTAAACATTTCCATGTTTTGTTTTACATAGGTATGAGGCTTGCCTCCTGCTTTTTGTAGTCCAATCAGTATATTTTCCATCTCTTTTACCTTGCAGGTGGCTTCTGGCTTGGGATAGATCAAGAGGGAGCAGAAGGCACTCTGTCCTGGGCAGGCATCATTTTTGGGATACTTGCCAGCCTTTGTGTCTCACTGAATGCTATTTACACTAAAAAAGTTCTTCCTGCTGTGGATGGCAGCATCTGGCGTCTGACTTTCTATAACAATATCAATGCTTGTGTCTTGTTTTTGCCCCTTTTGTTGTTCACAAATGAGTTCTTCACACTATACCACTTTGATAAATTGGGAAGCATCCATTTCTGGGGCATGATGACTCTAAGTGGGATATTTGGCTTTGCTATCGGCTATGTGACTGGACTTCAGATCAAATATACCAGCCCTCTTACACATAATGTTTCTGGGACTGCCAAAGCCTGTGCCCAGACAGTGTTAGCTGTCGGGTATTATGAACAAATCAAGAGCTTTTTATGGTGGGCTAGTAACATGATGGTTCTAGCAGGCTCTTTTGCATATACCTGGGTAAAAGGGTTGGAGATGAAGAAGGTACAGGTGGAACCTCTTCCAAAAGCAAATGAAAAAAATGACAATCTGGTCTGAATTCACCAGTCTGGCATTTCACTCAAGGAATAAAATGAAGTTTAATTAGCAAGAGACAACTTAATGTTTCTAGGCAAGCGTAGCCTGTGATTACCAGTGTAGAAAATAGAAGATAGGCCGAGATTTCCAATCATATTTGATTGCATATTTGGTACAATAATCACTGGAAAAGGAGAAATTTTTTACAAGTGATTTTCTTTTGCAGACACCTTCTCTTTAGTAAAGGTGAGGGTGTGGGTTCGGTTACAAACGACTTTAAACAAGTAGGAATAGATGGGTCCTTGTTCTACTGGTTTGAAGTTGTATGTGTCTTCTGTAGGTATGTTTCTCTTTGTCTCCTCACATATCACACTGAGCAGTCCAGTGTGCTTCCTGGAGAGGCAGGAGAAGACTTCTCTTAGATTGCTGGCTCTCCTGCCCTTGTGGGGCAAACAAGTTGCAAGAAATACAGACTTGCAACTTGCCTGGTGGAAAGCCAGGATGCCAGGATTCTCAAGCATTTTTCTGCCAGTGCTTCTCAGCACATTTATCATTCCTCTGGATGGACTAATTGGAAAGGAACTGAACTAAAGAAAATAGGAAAGGGCATTGAAAGGTCCCCTGGTTTGGTTTCTTTTAGATCTAATTGTCTTTAGATAGTCACAACTATTTTTTCCAGCATTGTTGAAGAAACAGATGTCAATGGTTATTAATGGACTCTTACAAAGTTAAAAGTATTGGTATGTTCTTGCTCTTAAAACTCATTTTGTGAGTAAGTGCATTAGTTTTTGATATGCACTCTCCTTATTGAGAGGGCCTTCTTGGCTTCAGGAGCCAAATTTCAATGGAATGTATAATTCCATTTGCCTTTGACCTTTGCTAGTGTCCTTACCTTATTCTCGCTTTCCTAATTTTGTGTTGGGAGGTGTAGATCCCCATTGTAGATCTGCAAATCGATAAACGTGTTTAATAAATGTTGATTTGTTATTTTCAGAATGGCTCTTTGCTTTGTTTGCAACAAAAGAAACGATAGGGACGTGGAGCAGAGGGCACTGTTGATATATTGCTTCCTGACTCACAGGCAAAATACATTAAAACCAACCCTGAAGGAGAATTAGTTAAAGAGGTTGTTGTCCTTATAGACTGCTTATACTTTTTCTGGATGCATCTGGTTAGCCACTGTGCTACGAAGACACTGGGCTTAATGGCCATTCAGTTTGATTCAACAAAACTGCCTTTATTTCCTTAACCTATAATGGCTTGGATAAACATAAAGGCAAACATAAATATATATAATCCTCAACTTAATAATGGCCACAAGTTGTGCAGATCATGAAGCGGGTCACCACCCTAATTTTATGATTTTTTTTGAATCAGTCATTAAGCAGGCCCAATCAATTGGACTTTTTTCTGCTAGAAGCCAAAAGCAAATGTATATTTCTGGCAAAAAAAAAGTTGTAAATTGTGATCATTTGACTACAGGATGCTGCAAATGGCCATAAATGCAGGCCTGTTGCCAAGTGCCCAAAATGTGATCACATGACCACTGGAGATGGCAGCCGTCGTAACCTTGAAACCAGGTTGTAAGTAGCTCTGGGAAGGTGGTGTAACTTTGAACGGTCACTAAGCAACTGGTTGAAAGTTGAGAACTACCCATACCTCAAAGAAGATTCATCCTAAAGAAAGGCTTAGTTTTCAAACCCTGCAGTGTAGTTACACTAGGTTTTTATTTCAGCTAGTCAGCAACTTGGAGCACCAAACCAGTTTCATCTCAGTATATGAGAACTGGAACCCAAATACCATTCTCCATCATCATCCTCATTATCAGCCCAAATCAGCTGCCTTCCTCTTCAAGTGTTTTCCAATTGCTGTTATGTACTGCAGATCATTTCCGCTTAACACCTTTGAACTGATTACATCATCTGCCCACCATTTCTTGAGGTGTTTTCTAGGTCTTTTAAGGTCAGTTGGTATCAGATCAAGGATTATTGCTGCCTAATATGGAACTGTTCATTGTGAAATATACAGTAGTGGAAAAACATAAGCATTTCCTAACCCAAATTAATTGAAGAGGCTAGGTTTCCACACTTGTTTGTTCTATATAAAGAGTTTACTGTACACTCAGTCCCAAATTATTGATTTAACCAAACAGTAACTGCTTTTGAATGTTTTATTTTCTTTTGAGATGAAAATTTATACAAATAAAACCAGCAAGATGAAAAGTAAAGGAGCAGGATAGTAATTCTTTCAAAGCTGAATAAATGGGTCAGAAAAAGATACAAGCATATAAAATCTAACTTTCCTATTAAGAGTCTTGCATTGGTCCCAAGCAAGCCAGATGTGTACAGACACAGAGTGCAATTACACTTTGTCTTGCCACAGTAAATGCAGGCAGGAGGCTTGTGGGTTTGAATGCCATGAAGACATAATTGAAGCTGAAAGGATTTATTGAGCAAAGCAAAAGAATATGTTTAACCGCAAAGTCTAACATAGGCAATATTTACGGGCATGGCAATATAACAAGGCACTGCAACTATCAATAGAAGAGTGTAAATACTGGGTAAAATCTCATATCCCTGTGGCTACTATGAATCTTTCCTTATCACAACCAATTACAGATGTTTCCATATTATTCCAGCTGTCGTACAGCACCTTTCTCAACCAGGCCTACGCTGAGGCTCTCCCTAAGCAGATTTCTAAAAGCTTATATAATACGCTGCTGCAATTGTTCATCCTCCTAATTTATTGTTTATGTTTTTGGCCTAATGGTTACTGAAAGTGGCAGTTTCAGTAATTCCCGCACAGCCAGGTGGCTCGGCCTGTAGTGGCAGATCCGCAGATGTGCTAGGCTGCATGAGAAAAGTGACAATTAGGCAAGGATAGGGGTGGCCGGAGGTCTGCATATTGTACTTTAAAAAAAAAAAGCTGAGGCCTTACCTCGCTGTATTATCCACAAAAAATGCAGAAGAGTTTTTTTAAACAAAAAAAAACCGGGAATGAAATTCACCACCTAAACTACTATTTTATGACAAATGGTGCCTTCCTAATAGCAATACCTAATTAGAGACCAAGTAATCAGATTTCTGTTTTGTTGTTCAACTCTATGTGCTGAATTGGGGCAGCAACATATTTTCTTGTAAATGAATAATTGCTCTGAGTGTTTACAAGGCATGAAATAGACTCTCCAAAATATTTAAAATCTATTTAATTTTGGGATTTTCCCACTATAATTTTATTTATATTTTAGAAAGAAAACCTATTTAGCATAAGAAGTCTTCCTCTGGGAAAAAATAAGTGTTATCAACCTGATACAGCCCGAGGCCTTCAAATGAATGTAGACTGCAACTCCCAGAATTCAATTGGCAGTACATACTGGGAGTTGTAGTTCAAAAGATCTCAGATTTCTTTCATAATCAAGTAGCAGTTGGAACTATCTCTACCTGTTCAATCTTTTTTATTATAAGCTTCCTGAATTTGTTTCAAACAATATAGAGTGACTGGCTTTTCATCTTACATTAAACCTTGTTGTAGTTTAGTTTGATTTTGATTAAGCATGCTGTGTGAACCAAGTCACTGTATTGTATCAGCCACGTTTTATACTCTAATATAAACTATTATATAAATCAAATCAGCTATGATTTCTAGTAGACAATGATGTGTGAATCCAATACATCGCTTGGATGAATTCCTTTAACTTGAAAACTAAACTTATAGAAATTGGGGGTTCACTATCTCCAGAGGCTTTTAACAGGCTGAACTCTATATTCCTATGAATGGTCTAATTGGTTTTATGTAGATTGAAGATAAAGGATTTAGATCAGTGTTTATCAACCATGGAGGTTCTGTGCTGGCTGGGGAGTTCTAGAAGTTGAAGTCCAGACATCTTAAAATTGCTGAGGTTAAGAAACACTGATCCAGATGATCCTTGTGGCGCCTTCCAACTATAATTCTATGATTCTATGACTTTGAAATCATAGAAAGCAAATAATAATGCATTTATATCATCTTGGACTATCAGAAGCAACAATGCTGTTATTGACAAGACTTGATGATGCTGTGAAAACAAGGGTTAGTCTCAGCTCCACTGGACTAAACGACGAGAGTTTCCATAAAACACTCAAATTCTAGTTAAGTTGGTAGAAAATGGTTTAATGCTGGTCCGTAGTTCCGGATGGACAACAGATTCCTTACGGAAATGAAGTTGGCGCTGAGAGGATTAACCCTGCAGCGCCTCTTATATCGCCAATCCCACTCAAATATCCCACCCCTCCAACCGCCGAGCAGCTGTGTAAGAGTTAAAGAGGAGCACGTCATCATTCAGCGACCCAGAGAAAAATCCTCGGAACGGAAGACACCCGCACCAGCAGGTAAGTAGCGACCTCGCCGACACCCCATCACCCGTGCCCGAACGCCTAAAGCCAACCCCCCCCCCCGGGTAGACGGATGCTGGGTAGACCCGAGAATCAAACGGAGAACGAAGGACAGGATTCATGGCGTTGCCCCGGTTCATCGTGTCGTGCGACGGGCGCGACAGTTAGATGATATATTATGGTAGTTATTGACTTTGCCAAATGAAAAAGGTTATCTCGGAAACCAACTGAGAGAACAAACACTATTTTATTGTAACTTGCAAATAAAACTTAGAGAGTCCACATAAAGTCAACAACTCTCTCATATTTCAATATGAATTAAGTCCAGGTCTAATCCAGGAAGCCAGCAGTCAAAGCAAGGATGTATTAAGGTTAACTGCACTATTCAATAAAATCATTAACAGGACTGCACTATTGAATAAAACCATTAGCTAACAGGAAATTGCAAGAAGTTGGTGAGTGAAGCCCCTAACCTGAACCCCTGCACCTCTTCTACTCATTCTTTCAAGCCAGTATCCATTCCTGAATATTATTAGTGATTTTTGGCTGTCATCTCGTTTAACTCACCCCTCCCAACTTGAGCCAGAATCAGAATCAGAATCAGAATAATTTTATTTATATACCGCCCTTCTCCCGAAGGACTCAGGGTGGTGCACAGCCAAAA
>JANHZT010004269.1:37996-49813 GCA_032468215.1 Stegonotus admiraltiensis | reverse complement strand
AGGATGGAAGGCTGAGTCGACCTTGAGCCTGGTGAGATTTGAACTTGCAGTAATTGCAAGCAGCAGATGTTAATAAGAGTGTTTTAATCCACTGTACTACCAAGGCTCTGATGGTTTTTGGCCTGATGGTTGTTTTAAGAGCATACTCTGAATGGCTTTTTCATTCACAGAAGAATGTAATATGGGGGAAAAGCCCAATTCAAAAACTTTGATTATGCAGAATATTGAGTAAGCTTTATAACAGATCCGCAGATCTGATGTTCGAGGCCATCCAAATATTAATCAGGATCCATCCTGCTTATCTGCCAGATTTTGAAAAGGTCCTCTGGGTGCTGTCCCTGCTAAGTGATACAAGACATATAAGCATCATCAGCTTGGATAAATGCTTATTAAGTATGCCATTTTGTTGTATATTTGTGGGATTGTGCCATCTCCCCATGGAATTCGGAGAATAAAAAGCAGAGTTATTTCCCCTCTTCAGAGCAAGCCAGAAATACAGTTAAGCTATGATTGCTGCAGCGTGGGAGGAAACTATAACATAAACAATTCCCCCCCAAAATTTGGAGCAGCCATTTGTAAACTTAAAAGAGGAAGCAATGTATGCCAAAATATCTAAGAGAATATAGAAATTAGATTTCTAGAGAAGAAACAACACATCTTTTCGGAGTTTTTTTTCCTGATTGTTCCCCTACCTTTCAGTTCATCGCATCAAAACCATGCAGTTGCTCGTTTTGTTTACCCGTCAGGATTCCCCTCAAAGTGATGTTTTACGAAGTGGTCTTGTTAGGTCCTTGTTTAAGTTAGGCAGTTTCTTTGAAAGAAGAGAGAAATCCACGTGAAGCTATCATGTTTTAAATTTGCACTCTGTGAAAATGATCACAGGTGCTGAGTGCTGAGAATACAATTGAAGTCCCATATTTGGAAGACAAAAGGCATTGCAATGCAAACCTTCAATATTTTGAGTTCTTTGACCTGATCTGACCAGGTTTATCCCTGGGCATGTTTAGAGAAGCTTCAGCAGACAAGCCACCATCTGAGAGAGCGGCCTAGAGAAACAGCTCTTTGTATCTTGGCAGAAGAATAAACTCAGAGTCTCTGGAGAAGTAAAAGCACATTTTCACAGGGGTCACATAAGAAGGTAGAGTAGAAAAGAACAACATGACTAAGTTTGTAAGCCGTAAAGGTAAAGGTTCCCCTCGCACATATGTGCTAGTCGTTCCAAACTCTAGGGGGCGGTGCTCATCTCTGTTTCAAAGCCGAAGAGCCAGCGCTGTCCGAAGACGTCTCCGTGGTCATGTGGCCAGCGTGATTAAATGCCAAAGGCGCACGGAACGCTGTGACCTTCCCACCAAAGGTGGTCCCTATTTTTCTACTTGCATTTTGTACGTGCTTTCGAACTGCTAGGTTGGCGGAAGCTGGGACAAGTAACGGGAGCTCACCCCGTTACACGGCACTAGGGATTAAAACCATTGAAGTGCCAACCTTTCGATCGAAAAGCTCAGCGTCTTAGCCACTGAGCCACCACATCCCACTGTAAGCCAGATCTCCTTTTAAAGATCCATTTGTTCCGTTTCTTAGATAACCGACAGAATGTTCACTCTACCTAAACACAGGAAGACTACCGTAATGGCTTTCAGTCAGAATAATAATTTTTCTTTGCCACTTAAGACTGAGACCTTTTTTCTCATGAGAGTTCTCATCTTTTGCATAGGCTCTAAATCAACCGGTGCTTGATAAAGCACTTTATAATAAGGTTATAAAGCACTGCGGCTGCAATTGTAACCAAGTTCTGTTATTTATGAGCTTTCTACCTTAGCTGAATTGGTTTATGTCCAGGCACTGCTGTTAGATAACCCAGCTTTCTCTTCCTTGGTATTGCTGGCATACTTGTCTTGGTCAAATAAATCATTTCCAAAAGTTAATTATCATAGCTTCTCCTGTACGTGTATGTAGATGTGGATGTATTGGAACTGGTAAATTATTGTACTCTTGTTCTGATAATCTGCATATAGACACACAGGCGGCCTGTGTCAGAGCTGTGCCAATCCTTTTAGGAGGTCAATGCAAGTACATAGGAGTTCATAGGAAGCCTCTTTTTTCTTTTTTTATCTTAGACTTCTATTGTTTTATCAATGTATAAAATGGAAAGAAAAATAAAAATTGGAAATTAAGGGGGGGAAGGGGGGGAGAAAATATGAGGTATAAGGGAAGAAAGAAAGAAGACGTTAACTTCTGACTCTTTTTAGCACAGTACAAGATAATATTACAGCCCCAACTTTTTACTTTTACATGTTTAGTGTAAAAACAAATGTGTAAAACGAGCCGTTTCTATCTAATCCTCATAACCAATGTCAAAGTTTCATTTTTTTCATTGCACAAAACCCAGAAGTGATATCCAAATAAAAAACATAAATATATATATTCTCCTTTTTAAATAGAACAATCAATTTAACAATTTCTGCTTTATCTTCCTTGCTGCGGAAATAATATGTATTTTTAACAACAACAACAACAACTTTATTGTCATTGTACGTGTATACAGAGTATACCCATACAATGAAATTCACTTAACACCCAAAGACCAGGTCCAACGCACATAACATTTCTATTTGCACTTAATAATCTTTATAAACAATCACCATTTATATTGACAAAATTCACGGTGTTCTTTCAGATTCTTTAACCTTAAAGGGAAAAATACGTTTCCCCCCCCCACCTATTTTAAAACAAGTTTTTCTTTAAAAATGTTTCTAAAATCAAAACATTCTAATAGATTTTTTTTACTTCCTCTTAAGCCTCTTTTTTTCAAGTAGATAACAATTGCTACCTCTTTTTCCATTTTTGTACAGCCTTTGTGGGACCACAATTGGGATCATAATTTTCATTGGTGAGCAAACCAACTGTTAAGCGACTCACGCCTGATTTTATGACTTTTTTTTGCTACAAGTTATTAAGCAAATCACGCCAGTTGTTAAGTGAACAATACGGCTGTTCAGTGAATCCAGTTTCCCCCATTAACTTTGCTTGTCAGAAGCCAGGTAGGAAGGTTGCAAGTAGCAATTGCTTGACCTGGTAAATACATGTCAGTTGCTGAGAACTGAAATTTTGATGATGTGACGATGGGATATTGTGATGGTTGTAAGTGCAAGAACTGATGATGAGTCACCTTTTCAGTGTGGCTATATGAATGTTCACTAATAGAATGATTGTAAGTCAAGGACTACCTGTAGTCTGTATCTGTACAGGTTTCAGGGTATTTGTTCAAAGGCTCTTTATCACCTGATTCTGCATTGCTCAGCAGTTAAAAAAACACATTTAAATACACAAATGCATTTGATCTATATCCCGCATTGTTGAATAAATCTACTTCCAAAATATATTTTTAGAAGTATTGGGGTAATGTTTTCCAGCCAATGAAGACACTGAGCTTGTCACCTGGAGAGCTAACAGCCCAGTTTGAGACCCAAGCTCTGCACGATGGGGTGAGCTCCTGTTCCTGCCCCAGCTCCTGTCTACCTAGCAGTTCAAAAGCATGCAAATGTAAATAGATTAATAGGTACCATTTCTGTGGGAATGTAACAGCATTCCATGCACCTTTGCCATATAGATGTGCTGGCCACATGGTAGTGTCTTTGGGCAATGCTGGCTCCCTCAATCAAAAAATGGAGATGAGCGTTGTGCCCTAGAGTCAGACACGTCAGTCAGTCAGAAACCTTTACCTTTTTGCAAACAGAAAAGAGCAAAAAAGCATTATTAGGTTAGATCTGCATCTCTGGAATATGTAAAACAAATGGTGAAGTTTCTCAAGTATCTGTAGCTCATCCCAGGAAAATAATAGCTTAAAGCTATTATAAAACTTTCCTCTATATTATTCTCTCTATAGCAATTAGTTTTTTGTGTTCCTTGCCAGAGGCAGGTGGGAGTATACAGATTTGATATTTATATTCATAGATGTGTTTGCTATTTTTCATATCCAATTATAGCCCTGTGTCCTTAGTAGACCTCAATTTATTGTGTTTTTTATCCTTAGGTTGCTTATATCAATGATACCAAATGCATTAGCTGTGGAGATATGCTTTTAAGTCTTCAATATGTTTTGCAAAGCAATGGAAGAGCCACTAATGAAAGCCTCATGAAATAATTCTTAGGATCTTGATTCTCTGGCTCTAAGTTTAATATCCCTTGATGTAGGCAGTCTCAGATTTTGATCCACCACAATTAAAATGGGAAGGTAGTTCACAAATGGGAAAACTCCATGAGTTTTCAAACTGGCTTGCAGTGAATCAATATGAGCTTTCTTTGGTTCCTACTATGATGTTTGGCAATTCAATTCTAAACTGTTCAAATTTAACGAGAACTTTCATGATTGGGCAAAAAGTATTGTAACCAAGAGATTTCCTGTTGTGATGAGCTGAGATGTGAACCAGACAGTTATGAACAGCATGTGATGAATGTTTTAGAATCTGGGAAATAAATAAGTCAGTCAACAGAAGTTGACAGATGGTATGAGAAGAATTTAAGAGGTCCGAAGACCCAACAAAACAATGAAAAACCATTGAGATGATATCCATATTTTTCATGTTTTTGTTAAATATAGTTTCTGAGAAGATGTATAAAGTATTGAACAAATCTAATATCCCTTTTCACAAACAATGGGAAGAAGAGAAATTCTGGATATGACAAATACATAAGAACTCAGACACTTGCTGGCTTCACACAATATAGTGCATTGTATTGTCGCAACTATATTTAAAGGTTTTAATCACTTTCTCTGATTTCTTGGTTCCTGTAATGGTTGCCATATCTTGCTGGGGTTAACATTGTAATCTTTGCTTCCCCTTCAGTTTGCACATACTGTATTTCCAGACTGCATAATATTGGTTTTTAATATAAAACATAAGTAGCCTAGCTAGTCCATAAGAAAAACAATCCAATGTTTATATGTTCTGGCACCATTTCCAGTGCTGAACGGGAAGAGGGAACCCAAGGCCTGGGTTGCTGAAGAATTCAAGATACACATGTATCATGATGAATTGCCTCTCTCACCACTATCTGTCCTGTCTGAATGAGACAAGAGGTTCCCTGTGTAAATATACAGTTTTAAATAGCTTTGCATTGTATTGTAATTGTGGTATCTATTGTTTATTATTTCTCTGAGATCTCCCCTGTGGTGATTCTTACCAGGGGTGAAACCTAGCAGGTTCTGGAGAACCGGTAGCAGAAATTTTGAGTAGTTCAGAGAACCGGCAAATGCCACCTCTGGCTGGCCCCAGAGTGGGGCGGGAATGGAGATTTTGCAGTATCCTTCACCTGCCATGCCCCCCAAGCCACACCAAGCCCACCAAGCCACGCCCACAGAATCAGTAGTAAAAAAATTCAGATTTCACCACTGCCCTGAGGCATGTATGTGTTTGAGTTGAGTTGGGCTGAGATGGGCTGGGCTGGGGCAAGTTATTTTTTACATGGCTAGAGGTATTGTGGAACCTGTAGTACTCCTATGCTTCCAAGATTCCATATATTTTACACACTTGCTGAAGATCTTTTGGTCATTTTAATTTATTGACTTCTACATATTTATGGAAGGACTCTCCACTATATAGAAACTACTATTGCTACTTTTGTTTAAATAGGCACTTTTGCTTTAAAATGAAGTTTGTTCTTAGAGAGAATGCTAACATCAATATTCACCATTTCTTTAAACTGACTGCACACATTGAGACCTCAGATCTTTATAAAATTCCCTAAAGTCTTTGTGCATCTCTCAGACTTCTGTTAAAGTTGCTATTAAACTTTAATGTGACATGTGACATGAGAAATTGATGCATGAGGAAAACCTGAGAAAGGTGCTCAGAAATGTTTAAAGGGGTTATACAGTATGTCACCCGAGGGATTGTCTAGAATATATAAAAGTACTTCAAACTTATATTGGAAATATGAACAAGAAGAAGGAAGAAGATGATGTTTGGTGGGCATATGAAAAAGCTAGAAAATTTTGCATTCAAATAAATGTACTGATTCAGAGGATTTTAAAGATTGATATAGAATTGAGATCAGAGGTCTTTCTTTTGTGATGGACAAACAGTTGGGAAAAAAGGCATAGTACTTTGTGCACATGATAACTGCAGTGAGATTATTGTATGCACAAAGAAGGAAAGATTCAGCAATACTCACAATGGAGAAATGATTGTTGAAGATGAAGGATGGCTAAATCAACTTCTTTGATTAGAGAAAAGTCAACGTCCATAAACTTCTTATGGACTTTTTGCATAAAACAGAAAAAAATGAACTTACGATTTATGGTTTTGATGATGAAACATCTAAATCTTTATAGATGAACATAGAAAGAAGAAAGTTAAGTTGTAAGAGTAAGAAGTAAATATATAATTGTACTTATAACTGCTGCAAAGATTATTGGAAGCTATGTCTTTCTTTCTTTTTTCATTCTTTTCTACTTTACTTCCCCCCCCGCCCCCTTTCTTGCACTTTTAGATTTCTCTTTGATAGTTTTCTTTTTCTTACTTTATATATGTTTGCATTAGTTTTTATTTTCTTTTTAAAAAACCTTTAATAGAAATTATAAAAAAGAAACAGAGTGTCATGGGAGAATTTTTTGGGGAAAAAAACCCCATGCTATTTGCAGATCTTTAGAAAAGGATTTTTTCCCCTTGTTCTACGGTTGGATTTTTGTCATTATTTTGTTTTGAATATTACCACCACATTTTAATGACTTGCGTTGGTATTTGTCTGATATTTTCTGTTTTTTTTACAGGAATGGGGGGTGACCCATCTCACTTTTGAATATGACTCAGAGCCTTTTGGAAAAGAGAGAGATGCAGCTATAGTGAAATTGGCTAAGGAAGCAGGAGTAGAAGTGACAACAGAGAATTCACACACCCTTTATGACCTAGATAGGTAAGATACCAGTCTCTTTATATGAACGTCTAAGGGGAAGACAAAACAAAATTGAGGATTGGTACAGGAGATGATTTGGGAGACTATTTTTTTGTAAAATGGGTCAGGGTTTCATTTTCTCTGTTATGGTCCTATAGACACAGAAGTTACCAGTTTGCATATATAGCAAACTCCTTATGTTCTGAGAAAGATTCATATATTTTCCTATTGAACTATAGGTGTGTTTGTGTTCCAGTAGACTGTTCACATAGAGGAATAAGGAGAAATTAATTTTATATCTGTAAAATGCAAACTAAGTATGTTATGTCTGCAAATACTAGAACTAGAAGTTATACCTACTGCAAATTTGCAATCTACTAAAGTCCAGGCATCTACTGTTGCTATTGGAAAAAGATGCCTTTTCTGTTAAAGAATAGTGGACGCTGATGGCCTCCCACCATGTTCAATCTGATCCATCTTAAAGTATTCTTCACTTAAACTGCAATTAATGTTCCAGATCCTGTACTTCATGGTGCCAACTCCCTAGTAAACCAAAGGTTTAATAGTGTCAGTTTGGGCCATCTCCAGGTCAGTATCCAAGGTATTAATAGTGTCATCAGTAGACAACGTAGGAAAATCTCTCCATGAGTTCAGGAAAACATCCATATCCATCAGGTGCCAGGAATTGACCTTTTTAATCAATTTTTCAGACCTGTAGTTTATACAGAGAGTGATCTGTTCATAGAAGCGGAGTCATATGAAACTCCTCCATTTCCAAAGCACTAGCTCCACTTGAACAGAATACTAAATTCAACATAAGCTGTATTTAAGACGAGAGACCACATATTAGTCATGTCAAGTCCAGTTAGGGAGGATGTACAATCCTGAGTCATTCCTGTCTGGACAGCCTTACCTTCAGTGTTGAAAACCCCAAGAAAAAGGAGCTCAAATTAATCCAGATATCATGCTGCAAATCATTCAAACTAGCTCATGAAGAAAGATAGCAGGGTCTATGGTCATAGATAGCATGGTTTATGGTGTATAAATCATGTATCTATATTGTCTTGGCCATCCAGATGTAGCAGTTGAAATTGCAGGCTATTGGATAGAGTGGCTGGTCCACAAGATGGAATTCCTGTAGGCCATGGTTTGTCTACCTTCCTCTCTTTAATTCCAGACTGCTCTATGTGAACAGTCTACTGGAACACAAACACATCTATAGTTCAATAGGAAAATATATGAAGTAATGTTGTTGCCTGTGCCAGTTTTCAAACTTGAAATACGTGTGGAAAAAGACAAGCAGAAGTAATCCAGCAATTAGATACATCATAGAACAGTGGAGAATTGGATTGGAGCCAAGAGCCAAGCCCAGCCATCTGCGTCATCCAGTAGCTGGTGGATATCAGAAGACAAGACTTTATGGAACAGAGCTAGTAGCAACATGTTCAATTATGCTCCACTCCCAATATTTTCATTGCTCTGGGACAAGACTGGCACAAACAAACGATGCAGGGCGGCTCCATTTGGCTTGGCTGGTGCTCATTTGGCTTGAATCTACCACCACCACCCCATTTTGGGAGTGATGTGCACCAAATAAATCTGTAGGAACGCCTCAGGTCTTGCCCAATGAGAGGCCAGAGCTGAAACAGAATTGATCCTGTCAGCTTTCTTGCACAATCATTGGCACGGTCAAGTTTGTGCTGGCTGACTAGAGAGGTAAATTTTCCAGAAATTTAGAAGCAGCATAAAGTCAGAAATTGGGAGAATTTGCTGAATGAACATAGCAATCCCTCCTTCTGTCCCCCCCCCCCCAAATACCACACTGGTGAGAACACACTTAGAATACTACATTCAGTTCTGATCATCACAATACAAAGAAGACGTTGAGAGCCCGGAAAGTGTGCAGAGAAGAGCAACAACGATATAAAGGGTCTGGAGGCTAAATCGTAGGATGAATGGTTGAGGAAGCTAGATATGTCTAGCCTATTGAAGAGAAGGATTGGGGAGGGGGGACATGATAATTGTCTTCCAGTATTTGAGGGGCTGTCACAGAGGATAGTGACTTATTCTCCAAAGCACCAGAGTACAAGAACTAATGGGTGGAAGTTTGTCAAAGAGAGATTCTAGAAGTCAGGAGATATTTTCTGACAGTGAGAACAATTAATCAATGGAATATTTTGCTTCCTGGAGTTGTAGGTATGCCATCACTGGAGGTTTTCAAAAATAGACTGGGCAACCTTTTGAGATGGTATAAAACTGCCTTGAGCAGGAAGTTGTACTAGAAGATGTCCAAGGTCTCTTCCAGTTCTATAATTCTATGTTCTAAAACCCCTTTAAAGTAGACTGGACTAGGGGAGAATGACTGGCACAGAGTCAGCTAGAAAGCTTCCATGGCAAAGGGTGGATCAGAATCCCACTCCTTGTCTAACATCTTAACACTACACCATAAGCATTATTGTAGCATCATATAAATGTTACAAACAGCATAGCAAGCTGCTGAATTGTTGAGGAATCAGAACATATCATGATTTTTGTCTGTTCAGGAAAAGCAGACAGGCAAAGGATTAACACTGAAAACATTCTTTCACCATTGTTCTAGGTATCATTCAAAATGAAAGTTTTAGGAAGCCCTTTTTATTTTTCAGGAGAAAATAAAAATACACATTTTTCTTCCTATTTCTTAATGATTTTTAATTTCTTTTTAGGGAAGGATTAATCTAGAGAGTAAGACCCTCAATTGGTGCAGATTAGGCCTGCATAGCTCTTGAAATGATCTATTGCAGTGTTTCTCAACCTTGGCCGGAGTTGAAGTCCACACATCGTCCAGCGGCCATGGTTGAGAAACACTGACCTATTTTGTGCAATTAAAGAGAAAAAAAAAAAAGTTTTGCAGACCACAATACTAAAATTGTGCAGGGCTGTAAGCCATCTCATAGTTTATCACACTTCTGGCTTATAAAGTATTGCTGTCTAAATACTGAATTCCCTCCAAGATGGGCTGTCTGGAAAATTTCTATCTTGGTGGTCATTGAGAATAGCAATCCCTTACCAGTATTAAATGTTAATCAGTTAAGAAGCTGCTTAGAATGCAGCTTTGAAACCTGTAATCAAATAAGCCTTGTACTGTTTCATTATAGGGTTTCTGTGGATATTGCAAATAATGGAGGGGGGGGCAGTTGTGAGCTTTTCTTTCTTCAGCTGTAGAAGTTTTTGTATCCCTTTGAAAATGGAAAATGCTTATATTGTTTGTACTACCTGTCTATTGTTAGCTTTTTCCTCCTAGAGCAAATTTGCTCTTGTAAAAGGAGGAACTTTTTCCTAGAGTTCTAATTTTTTAGAATTGCTTGGGTATTCCAGCAAAGCTTGTTTTTCATAGTCCATCATGGTAAAATTGAGGAACTACGGCTGAAAGAGGCTTTCCTAAAGACTACTATTGAGCAGGGCTTTGACTTTACATTTTCATGATCAATATGCTGGCAGTTGCAGAAGCTAGAAAATGGTCTTTAACCTGGTTTCTCGTTTGTATTCAATAGCCACACCATTACTCTATAATGTACCTAATGCTCATTTTTGTAGATTGCTTTTAGCTTTGTTATCTAAAGAGGGATTGACATTTGGGTTGAAAGACACGGTCCCTTTGTGGATGCTCTGCATTGTTAGAAAGTTGGGTCACAAAGCCACACATGTGAGCGTAGCTCATTGAAAAGGCTAAGCAACGTGGAGCTCCTCCCCATCACACGTGCCGCCCTGGAGGAAAGTCAGGCACATGTCTGGATTGAAAGCACTGTTTGCATAAATGGGTGACGACGAGGATTGGCTGCAGGAGCTGGGCAGAAAGCTGTTTGGCTGCTTCAGATTTTATATAAGACGGCAGCTTCACTCTTGTTTAACACTTTCTTTTCTGACCTGTTTTTTTCTTTTTTCTTTTAATCTTTCTTGCTTTGCTTTGCTGTGCTATATTTTATTCTGGAGTTTGTTACAGATCTGTTGCTTCAGTGCAAAATATTTATCTTTAGAACTGGATCAGGAATCGAGGATTTGAAGATGATTGCATTTGAAAACCTAGCAGTGATGTCGAAAATTCATCCTTTGGTTAAATGGGTGACAGAATTTCCTATAGGAGCAAAAATTGTAGACTACGTAGAGAATTCTTTGATGCAGTTCTCCATGCTTTTGACACTTCCCTATATATACAGGAATTTTTCCCCCCAGTTCTGCTATTCCAGTTTGAACTATGTAAAGATAGTTTTGTGTTTCATAAAAGCAGAGGCAACCAAATCACTAGTCCAAGACTCCTAAAACTTAGAATGTTAGTCAAAGAAAATATAACGTACTGCAGATTTAGTTTCAGTACATTGCTCATTGTATCTTTTTTATTCTTGGTTTTGAGCTATTGTACTGGTTTTCAAGAAGTGGTAGAATTTTTAGTACACGGAAATGTAGATTTAATCATTTAATTGGGGGGCTCAGTACAGTACAGGAAATGTAGATTTAATCGTTTAATTGGGGGGCAGCAATACCTTGTCAATCCAGTTTCCATGAAATATGAAATGATGACATGCTGAATTACGGCATTCAAAAAATCAAATCAAATCAAATAATGACATCATTTAGTGTGATGAAATAAGTTTAAGGTAAATTTAAAGTCCAGACTTCTTCAGCAGCAAACTAAATGGAAGTCTCTTATTTAAACGTATCTAATATTAGTAAAATGCATTCTAGTTTCAGACAATAGATTGTATACTTCTCGTATGAGTATTTTCAATGAAACAGTCTTATACTCAGTACAGTACATTACAGGATTTATAATCAACGTGGTGGCGTTTTTTAGAAATAAATTAGTCCTGCGCAGCAGACTAATGTGCTGTTAAGTAACACCAGCTGCCTGCAATTACTGCAAGTTCAAATCTCACCAGGCTCAAGGTT
>JANHZT010004269.1:15269-26151 GCA_032468215.1 Stegonotus admiraltiensis | reverse complement strand
CGCCTCTCTTCCTCCCCCCCCCACCCCCGCTTGCATGGAGAGGGAGAATGGCGGAGAGAGAGAAAGGAGCCACGTCCCCGACCGGATCCTCCCCGTTCTTGGGGCTGCACCTCGCCTCGCCCCCCAGTTTCAGGTACTGGAGTCCTCGTCCCCCCCCCCCATCTCAGCCATCCCCGGGGTAGCCTTTGGGAAAGGAGATGCTGTAGCGGCAGGAAAGGTGGGAAGTGGGGGGGGGAGGAAGGAAGCAACAGCCTCTACTCTGCCATCTCTTTCCTAACCCGTTTTTCCATGATTTACCTTCCTTCCCCCCACCCCGGGCATCCAGCCCCTTCATTCTGTGCGGCTGCTGAGAGAGAGAGAGAGAGAGAGAGAGAGAGAGAGAGAGAGAGGTTCCCGCCCCATCCCTGTTATCTGTTGCCTTGATGTTTATTATAGGGGATGAGATGAATGAGGCTTCTCCTCACCCATGCTCCAGCCCATAAGATGAAAAGGGAAGGCGTTTGGAGATTTCCTGCTCCCTGCTAGTTCATTCACAGCTCAGCAGGGGTAGGGAGGGTAGGAGATTTGGGGGGGGTCCAAAGAGTCGAATCTGAAGGCCAGTGGGGATGTGCAGTTGACCTCCCCTTTCTTTCTCGCCACTCCAGCTTGAGCCTTGCCAGGCATTAACAAGCAGGTGGGTGCCAGCACCATGTCTCCCCTCTTCCTTCCGAACAGGTGGGGGTCCCCAATTGGCCAGCACACAGGACTCCTTGAAGGAAGTGAAAGCAGCCTAACTGCCTTTGGAAGAGGAGCCATGAGTAATTGGGGTGGCAGAAAGAGATAGTGATCGTGGTTAGCCTGCTGTTTTGTTTTGTGGGAAGAAGAGGAAGAGGAAGGCTCCTTCACCTTCCTCTGAGTATAACTGACATTTAAATGGCTCTGCATACACTTGCCTCAATGAACCCGTGAGCACAACCTCTCCTCCCCACACTGTTGCCATCCCACACGATTACACACGTATTCCTGAAAATATACATACAACCGTTTCTTGCACTGCTCTGGCCCTCCCTTTCCACACATTTCTCTCCTGCCGTTTGCTACAAATCTTTCTCACTCTCATAAGCACTCGTCATTTCTTACCCCAGAAAAATATTACAGAAGAATATTAAATATTCTTCAGAAAATTCTTCGGTTTAAATACTTAAATTAAGTCTTCTTCAGGTTTGGAGGCAAATGGAATGCTAGTTAAAAGGAACTACAATATTTGAGATAATGTCAGATATGAACATAATGCTTGAAAGGAATTAGCAGTTGCTTCAGCAAGGAATACAGTCAGATCTTAAACCACCTATCTAAAATTGAATAGGAGAAGTAACTGCCTTGAAGACATTTTTTTCTGAAATTACATGTTGCATTTGGTCAGCACCTCAATGTTTGCTTCTGTAACTGTTTGTAATTGTAACTGGGTTTTTTTTAAAAATGGATGTCTGCTTTAAACTATTTTATGGATCTGGATGTTGTCTTTATGAGAATGGCTTGTAGATATTAGATGCATTTCCAGATTGGTGTGCACTGGAGAGAGAAATGGTTTCCGTGCTGAAAAGATTGTGAAAGATAAATCATACTGTTTGATTTTACAGTATCTTTAACTTAAACTGATTACAATAACCAGATGGATCAGGCCAAAGAAAAGGATTCTATGATTCCAATGATTCCAATAGATTCAGTTATCTAGTCACTGGTTCTGTGGATAATAATAATAACAACAACAACAGTAGCAGCAAAGGAATATTTGTGCTAGAAAATCTCAGAAAATTAACTTGTTCTCAGGCTCTCAAGATCTTTTATCTTTCCAGATGACCAAAGGATGCTTAGAAGTTTTTCTAAGCTTCTCCATATTCTATCTTCATCTAAGAACTTTGCTGTTAAGAACTAGCCATGCATGTTTTATCAGTATGTTTCTTATTTGTAGTTTTAAATAACAGAAGTAGTACTGCGATCTGAGATAAAAAAAGGCAGCCCATAACATTATTTAGATTTACTAAGTAGGATAGAAATTTATCAAATGGCAAATTGTTTTGAGAATAAGCAGAGCATTCTTTACTATCATGTTCCTCTGCTCAACATATGAGCCATCTTCCTAGATGGACTTAATTTAATCTAGTTTCCTACTTCCAAGATTGACCAACCAGAAGAGCACATGAAAACAATAAACATCTTCTATCCAATGTCCTGTTACAATCTTTCTATACAGTTATATTGCACTTTTCACTTGATTTTCCTGAAAGGAATTCAAGGGAGTGTGAATGTATGTCCGTATATGTACGTCTGTATGTATACAATATATACTATATATTTCTTCTCAGAATAATTATATGAAATAGGTTAGCCTAAACAAACTCTATCTTCTTGGTGACTGAGTGATTTGAATTCAGATCTCCTTAGTTCTAATTTGACAGTCCAACAACAATGCCACAGTTTTTTAAGGGAAGTTGCTGTTGAACATGGAGATATATTTAATTTATATCCTTTTTTTTTAAAGTACACAAGGCTGGACCCAATTAGTACTTGGTTAGGACAATACTAGAGAATCAAATGGATTTAAACTGAGAAGTTGAAATAAAACCTTTGAAGAAATCAGTCACAAAGTACTTCCAAAGCATTATCAAGAAACCTATGGATAAACTTGACTTGAGGGAGTACATCTGTACATGTTCCTGTGGTTCCTTCAGAAACTGTAAAGGATACATAGTACTTACCATCTATTTTTTTCTTATAATAATTTTGTAAGGGCAAGACTGTGTGATTGGCTCAACATCATCTAGGGACTGTGGCTAAATAGGAATATGAACCTGGTTTTTCAACCTTTGTTTGCTCTGTCTCATTGGCTCCACTTACAATTAGTAGTAAACCTATCCTCCATAAAACAGTCTACTTCTCTATTAAAGAGATTTCTACATCTGGTGACCCTGAATTACAAAAAATTTTATGTGTGACTTGAGAAGTACTTTTCTTTCAATTGTCCTGAAAATATTGTTGGCATATTTAACCATATATATATGTGTATGTGAGTTCTAATATTAACACTCAGTAGTCATTTTACTCTGTGTCTTTTTTATTGTCCTTATGTAGTAAACTGAAATTATATTCAATTTCAGAAGTTATTTTTGCAGCTCATCAATAATATAATACAAAACAAAGTAGAACTAAACTCTTTCTGCCCTTTATCCCATGCTACATTTTTCAAAACTAAAAATGGAAGTTTTAAACTTTTCTTGGATTTTTTCCATATCTGCAGTATTTGGCCTTTCAAAATCTGTATATTATTTAAATCAAGGAATTATATCCTGCTAGTCTATTTTCCCATCATTTTCAAGTAGTCATTTCGTTTTAGGTGCCACCCTATCAGCTGCATTATCTTGTGTTATATTTCTCTCGTGATTGTTCTGATCCTCTATCCCAATCAGACATTGAACATTTTGGGATCACTGAGTATTCTCTGATCCTCATTGAACTATTTGGATGACCCTTTTCCCATTATGGCAAAAATATTATATATTTCTAAAATTATTGGGGTTTTCCCAGGCATGGTAATATCAATTATCCTATTTACAAATGAAACCTTTTTGACTATGAAGTTTTAGCATTCACACTGGAACATTATTAATATTGTGCATAAGTTGACACTGTCCATATATCTGCAGGTTCTATTTACATTTCTCTTCTTATTTGTCTAATTCCATTTTCAAGCCATCTAAATAATCAGCTCTCCTATGTTTTCAGATTTTGCTCAGTTTTTTGTATGCTGTCGACTTGAACAACTCTAGGTGTCTTACAACATGTATCTTGAGGCAGCACGTTCTATAAATATCTGCTGTGTGAGAAGTACATTTTGTTTGCACTGAATTTCCCTTCAATAACTTTCATTGGATGATTTGTTTTCTTACAATATAAGGGGAGAGGGAATTTCCATATTATGTATTGTTTTATAAACCACATTCTTGTTCAATCATCTTGCTTTAAGTCTACAGGGAAAGTAGAAATTACATTTTCTTAATAATAAATGTCATGGTCTGAATGTGAGGCTATATAGTTTTCCTTAACAAGAAGCACTCACATTTGAAGTTTAACTTGACATTGTTTTAAACTTGTCCTTAATGTGACCATAAAGTTTGCATTAGTAGGATATACTCTAGCGCTTCCAAATCCTCTCCCAAATTAACTGCTTATTGGGATGACATTAAAAGGAAGGAGAATAAAATGTGTTTTTTCATTCTCTATATATGGCTAATGGCCCTGTAATTTGTAACCTTTTTCTTTATACAATGACTAATTAAATTCTTTAAAACTAATTAAATACTTTGCAAAAGTAGGGGTCTAAGCATCAGTATTCCCAAAGGTTGGCTTTAATTTTCCCATGCCCATATATTTAACCTTTGAAAGACAGAGCTGATCTATTATTATGAACTACTGCTAATATGCTACATTAGGCTGTACCAAGCTGGTATGTGCCCAAATATCCTAGCATCACATCACCCAGAATTCTTAGCTTTCTCGGCTGGAAATTCTGGAAGCTGTAGTCCCAATCTTTTGGAGGCACCAGACTGAGGGAAACTGTGTGATTCATGAATCTTGCCATTTATCTTGGTTGCCCTTCAATTTTTCAAGTCAAATTTAGCATAACATTTGTATTTGATGCATTATTGTCAGCTCGATAATCTTCTTTTTGTGCAATGGGTTTCCACATGCTAAAGGGATATAAATCCATGTGTCTATGTGATGTGCTTAGCTTGCGTTCCTATTATTCTCTTTTGAAGGCCAATATGATTTCTCTAGAAAACATTAAGAATATGTTGTCTTCCTAAACAGTTATTCCTAACTTTTTTGGATTGGAGGGCAATCCAAAATTCCAAATTTGGGGATTTTAAGAGCAATGACGGGTATTCCTGCAAAATGGTTGCTATGATGGGGATATCCCTACTACGATCCAGGATATTCACTATGATCCCAGTTAACCTTTGATATTTGTTTTCTGGCTAAAAGATAGTGCAGGGCCTACCATTTTATTTCCCAGAAATGTGCCAAGTGGCATTCAGAAACATCATGGGAAATGTATGTCACGTTTAAGGCTTGTTCTGGGGCCTGCTAATTTTCTATCTATGTTTTAAATGAAAAGAAGAATTTAGAAAAAAGATGAGCCAGGAAGAGTAAGAGAGACTTTATTATACTGAAGATATAGATTCTAAATTCAAAGCTTAATAAAGCCCCATAATTAACCTTGTAGCTCAGCAATTCAATATGTGTTTGTTTTAAACTATACTAAGAAATTATAGAAGACATGGGAATTCTTTAAAACTTCTGCAAAGGTTTTTTTTTAATAAGTACAGTAGTATCACATGTGGATGATAGCTTTCTGTATTCTCACTTGTAGTTCTAAAGCTGCTGGTTACATTTGTTACAAAGTTCTTTGCAGTTGAAATTAAAGAGGAAAGAATCTTGTAAGGTCTGCAGTTAAAGTTGCCATTAAAAATACAAATAAGAAAGCAGCAAGTTACTCTCAAAACTAGTTAATTCAGAGAAGGAGCAATAGCACTAGCACTAGCGCTTAGACTTATATACCGCTTTACAGTGCTTTTACAGCCCTCTCTAAGTGGTTTACAGAGTCAGCAAAATGCCCCCAATAATCTGGGTCCTCATTTTACCCACCTCGGAAGAATGGAAGGCTGAGTCAACCTTGAGCCTGGTGAGATTCGAGCTGCCAAATTGCAGGCAGCCGGTTGTCAGCAGAAGTAGCCTGCAGTACTGCACTCTAACCACTGTGCCACCGCAGCTCTGAGCAATGCTCAGCCATTCCCATGATAGTCTTTGCCTGGCCCCAAATCACTCTCCTGGATACACTATTTGTCTCCTGGGGTTCCTTGCACGTTAATGAAAAGAACAGTATCTAGAAATGCAAGAAACAATATCATGGTCAGATATCCAAAACCAGACGAGACAGGTATAACAAACCAATTACAATAGATTTTACTGGAATCATTAGGTGTCATTAGTTTAACATGGGCTCTATACAATTGTGAATCCAGCCCATATATAATACTGAGTCTATAACCAGTGATGTCCATTTTATAGCAATGATGAAACACATTTGGCTGATGTCACAAACCAGGAGATTTGAATTCTGAAAATAAAAACACAAAGGTAAAAATGCAAGATCAGGGGTATAATGTGAGCTTAAATCTTTGCCCAAATCCTCAGGTTACAGTGTTCTTGCCTCATGATGCTTTAATTGATATTGACTGTTGCCTGTTTTTTTTTTAGTGAAAATGTGTAAGACTTAAGTTATGACACTTGGTATTTTCCTCTATTATGGTCCCCAATGTTGTTGTTGTTGTACAAACGCACACACACACTAAACTGCAGGGGTTCAGAGAGTAAAATAAAATAGTAATAATAAAAAATAAAAATACCAAATAACAGCAGAACTTTTACTTTCCTGCCATTAAACACTTTTCCCTTAAAGGACTTTTGGAGGATTTTGGAAGGGATAATGCAAAAGAAGATTTTGGGTATTCAGTCATACTATATTTCCTTTTCCTGCAAATGCATCTGTGACATACTAAATTGCCAATATAGCAATTACAAAATCTTCAGTCTTTTCTTTACATTACTTTGTTATAGTGATGCTGATGTGTATTAGCTCAAGCTAATCTACCACTACTGGTACGTTCTTTTTTATGCTTCTGCATGAATTTCTGAAAATGAGCTATTTCCTCTCTCTCTCTCTTTCATCTCAATATACCCTATTTTTTTTTCTAATACAGATCTAAAGGAAGGAATATATACAGTATATATATAAATATAGGGTCAATATATATGTGTGTATACACACTCATACACACTTTTCAATATTGGTGCAATTCCAAAGTCATGCAGATGGATTAAGAAAAAGGGATTAAAACTCTGATTTAAGGAGGTTTTAATATAGCAATATTAAGGCCAGAAAGCAATTATTTTTCCTAAGTTTTTGAGTTTGCCTTTCTTATCAGGAAGGCAATGTGACACTGGGAATGAGAGACTGAACAGAGTAGTTCAGTGCCGGGAAAATTTTCTCAGGAAGCAGGTTAGGTTAGGCTAATGAAGTCAGCTTAAATCTTAAATATTTTTCCCCACAAAAATTATTATTGTACTCAGTTCAGAAGCTTCAATCAGTCAGAGTTCAAGTTTTATTTCAGGCATTTGACCTAAATAAGCATTAATTAATTTAATGAGGAATTTGTGAACTATTTTTTAAAACATTATAAAGAAGGAGAGAGGAATGACTGGAGGAGAAAATATAACATTTGTCTTTTGTCACCCTGGTACTAAGGTTAGCCTTCTCCTCAGTGCAATATTTCAGACTAGAAACATCTGCTGCATGCAGATCTATTGGGACTATGCCTGTAAAGTAATGAGTTGATTACTCCAACTGGCAGGAGTCCTATCATTTACTGGAAGAGCCCTTATTGTCTATCTGTTGCACGTATGGCGGTCCCTGCTATAAAAAGGGGCTTGTATTCCCTGGAGATTTCTAATAGCTTTTTCCAAACCATTGTGAATCCTTGTGAGAACTAAAGGAAGATCCAAAGTGAGTTGTTTTATAGCCAGTAAACACCATAGGCAGGGGTTTGGGTTAGAAACTCCTATGGCCAAATGGTTTGAGAATTAGCATCAGTTTTAGGCAATGACACTTTTTTGAAGTGATCTCAAATGAACCACAGTCATGTACCCCAAACTCCATCAAGGACTATAAGAAGTACCTGCAACTGATAGATATGGAAATGAAGAAACCTTTCCTACTGTAAAAAAAAAAACCTGTATGTACATCAGCAATCTTGCTGACTGTGCAACTGGCAATCTCTGCAAATGCTTTGTCACAACCAATAGCAAGAAGAAAATACTGAGTGTGCATGATCTAGTCTCTATTGAAACAGCAGCAGCAGGGCAGGCTGCATGTAAGCAACAGCCTGTGGGGTATGAGATAATGCTGCAGCTGGGACAACAATATTTCTTTGGCCAGAGGATTATCTTTGCTGGTCAATGATGAGCAGGAGTGTTCTCTAGTCATAGGTTATGACTATGGATAGACACAGGATAAAAAAGTCTCCTGCTCTGATATTTGTTAGCCTTGGCTTCAGTGTTCCCCTAGTTGAGCTGTATGCATTCTTTTGTAATTACAGTACAGTATCAAGTAATCAGTGGAATACATGTTGAACAAGGGAGAGAAATGTTTACTGTCTTATAGTAAACTTAGTAAAATCTATATAACAGCAACACCAGAGAGGTTATGTGTTGTGTTGCTTGGGCCTGACATCTGAGCTTGGAAAGTCTATTTGTCCAATGTAATTCAATGTCAGAAGTAATGGCAAAGCAACCTAGTTGTGATGGATATGCGAAATGATAAAACATACCTAGGGACGATGATAATTTTGGGGTATGTGTGCACGCTTTTCTAGCTAATTTAGCTTCATGAAAGGAAAATAACAGTATACCCTTCTCATAAGTTTGACAGCAGAAAGTAGATCAGGGTTTCTTAGTAGGTTTCTGAATGATCATTATGAGAATAGAACAACAATAGGTAAACTCAATTTGTAAAAGAGTATTAAGGATGACTGATATTTTTATATTTATTTCTTAGTTTTAATATTGCTTATATGTAATATTAAGTATTTGAGCACCTAAAACTGAATTGCTCTTTGAGGATTTTTGATACCTGATTATTAGAGTTTTGTGTTAGACTTTAAGATTTACAGAACATCAGATATAGATTTGTACTGCTTGTGTAAGTTATTTTAGTGCATAGAAGGGGGCTTGCTGGAAATAATTGGTTCTACTCCAAACCCTATTTGCATCTGCCACTGTCTCTGTGGCTACTCTTATATACTTGACTCTGTTGATGGAGCTTTATGTTTTATGGAAAATAAAACAGATCCCACAAGCCTGAAGTCAGCCCATTCCTGTTTTACTGGATCAGTCTAATTGCCTATTTGATCCACTATACTATCTCCAATGCTGGGCAAGGGAAGCCTCTGGGAAACTTACAATCTGGGCATAGAGGAGACAGCTATCCCATCCTGTTATATTCAAGAGTTTGGCATCCTCTTTTGAAGAGCCTGAGCTTTGGCTGCTGTCAGATTGAACTAGAGAGTCTATGGGCCTAATCCAAACTGGCAGCTCTGATGGGAAAAGCAAGACTGAAAATGAAAAACAGACAGGAATAGAAAATATAATACATCAAATACATGGAAGTGATTTAGAAAAGCATACCAGGCTTCATTAACAGAGATAAGGCAGAAATACAGGGACACAATGTCAAAAGGCAAATGTAATAAAATATTATTTACTTTTGTTTGGGCAGAACTCAGGTAAGTAAAATACTATAGTCAAAGTATTTTTTTAGGTTAATTAAGATTAAATCTGTTGCAAAATTCTTGGGGTTGTGTTTTGGGACATACTTTGATTTTACAAGCTGGTAACCAGTCTTCCCCAATATGGTACCTCCAAATATTTTGGGACAATAATTTCCAGCTTTCTGAAAATTATGGTAACTGTAAGATAACTCATGGTATCTGGAGACACAACATTGAGCAAGGCTGACTTAAATCATTTTACCCCAGCTATTCCACTGCTAGTAGCACTATCGTGTTCAATCTGACTGCTAGCTATGATTATTCATTACCTTTAGAGACTGTATTGTAAGGGTATTTCAAAGAGAATACATTCAATAATTTGACCCTCTTAAGTGTTCCACTGCCAGACATTCTACTGAAATGAATGAAGCATATGGTCTTTTATAGTTTTTCAACTATAGAAGACCAAATGTCTTCTGGAACAGTTCTTTAATAGCATAGTTCCAGCAGACTTCTGTGATTTAAATTAAAGGCAGCAAGAATCTGTTAATGAACACACAGTTGTTAGTGTTGACCATCCTAACGTATCTGAGCAAACATTTAAAAAGCTTTAAATTCACCTGGGTTTTGGAATTATCCCCGACATGTGTCTCAAAGTAATCTGCTTGGTTTTAATGCAGCTGAGAGCTGCTTTGTACATGAAGAGTTGAGAAGCAAGCTGTGTGTTCAAATGCTTTGCAGCAGCTCTAATCCTGTATCTCTGTGTCATCCAGAATTGACATCTTGCCACTCACCTTTTTCCTCCTCCTCCCAAGGGAAACAAACAAACTTTCAACATGGAAGTTGCTTATATATCAACTCCTTTCCCCCCCACAGGGCAATTCTTTTAGAAAAATAAGACCAACATATTTCTTTCTGCAGCACTTCCCTTAAATCAATTTCACTGCTCTTGAGAGTTGCAATGATAGACAGAATAATAAAGACTAGGACTTACTTCTTGAACATGTTTTCATGTGAAACAACTGCCACATGAAGGCCACTTAGAACAGCATCTTAATGGCAGCTGCTCCATGAGAAGCCAGGAAGAGTAGTTATTAGATGAATTGATCACCATATGGAAATAGGTTTATATAGCTTCCACAGCAGCCATTTCCTGTGAGTAGGGACTGTAATGGGCAGCAAATTCAATATTGTTGGATATTCAGCCAAGCAGGTATGGGAAGATCAGAATTTGGCCGTGGTATTTACGGGACCACCTTCTGCCACCGATAGCCTCCCACCAGCCAGTACGCTCCCACAGAGTGGGGCTCCTCAGGGTGCCGTCGGCCAAACAGTGTCGGCTGACGGCCCCCAGGGGGAGACCCTTGTCTGTGGGGGCACCTGCCCTTTGGAACGACCTGCCCCCGGAGCTACGACAGATCCCAGATCTCCTTTCTTTTTGCCGTGCCCTCAAAACTTTTCTATTCCATCGAGCCGGGCTGGCCTAATCCCCTTTTAGGGGGGTATTGTATATATTT
>JANHZT010004268.1:9719-20539 GCA_032468215.1 Stegonotus admiraltiensis | reverse complement strand
TGGTTGGCTGTTCACCGCCCTGAGTCCTTCGGGAGAAGGGCGGTATACAAATCAAATAAACTAAACTAAACTAAACTCTGCATCTCTGCAACAGTTTGGAAATGATTGCATTTGACAGTGAGATGCATTTGGGATATTCAGATCCTTACCAATAAACCATAGCTGTGGTCTTAGCAAAGAGGTTTTTGTTCTGACATATCACTCTCTATCACCAATATATGACCATTCCAGGGGTGCTATTCAGCAGGTTCTGAAGAACCGGTAGCAGAAATTTTGAGTAGTTCGGAGAACCGGCAAATACCACCTCTGGCTGGACCCAGAGTGGGATGGGAATGGAGATTGTGCAATATCCTTCCTCCAGGAGTGGGGTGGGAATGGGGATTTTGCAGTATCCTTCCTCCAGGAGTGGGGTAGAATGGGGATTTTGCAGTATCCTTCCCCTGCCATGCCCACCAAGCCACGCCCACAGAACTGGTAGTAAAAAAATTTGAATTCCACCACTGGACCATTCCCAAGCTGATTTTTACATATCAAAGACAATGGCCACTTAAATAGATGCTTTTCTAGCCAATCTGAAGCCCTACTTGGCCATAGCATTAGCTACAAGTGTAACCCTATTTTTAATTTATTTCTAAAATTTATCTAAGCATCTGAAACCCACCAGACTCTAGGCAGCGTTAGAGGGTTTAACAAGATACAAATGCAAAATTAATTTATGATTAGACTGATTATAGGCCCACAAATTGGCTTCGACTCCTAACAACCACACAGATACATTTTCTGCACAATGATCCATCCCCCCCCCCCCTTCACCTGGTGCTTCGGCTCTTCCAACATTAATGAAACTATAACACTAAAAATGATTAAATTGAGAGGCAATGGTTTCAAGAAATTGAGCCCTGGCCTTGAGGGAGAAGTGGGAAAGAAGAAATAGCAGCTGGGAAAGTAGAAAATGTGAAAAGGAGACTCAGAATAGCCTTGCCTTGACCTTGTTGTCTTTAGAAGAGGATATTGAAGGTTCTGAACAGGCTTTCAAAATTCTTTTAATATAGCCTACAACAATAAAGGAGAAATTTTGGAATCTTGGTGGTACTTGTTGCTTGATTTGGCCTTCCTCAAAGGGATGACAGGCATCATGATTTGTCAATCCTCCCAAAGGCCTTCTGGAAGGGCCACATTTTCACCATCTTCTGGAAGGCTTATGAGAGTGGGGACCATATGGTTCCAGGAAACAAGATGTTCCAGAGAAGAGGGGCCACTATAGAGTATGTGCACCACTGGGCTCTTAATTTACATTCTTCCTACTAGGAGGACCATCAGGAGGTACTTTCCAGTTATTTGGGTGGGATAGAAGAAAACTGTTGTGGAAAGCTGATGTAGAAAGTGACCAGCCTGAGCCTGAGGGAGCAGTCAAACATGTCATCAGTCTCAAGTACTATTGATTGATTGATTGATTGATTGATTGATTGATTGGACTCAGGGCGGTGTACAGCCAAAATAAAACCCCATTACATAAATAAATTAAAAAAAACATTTTAAAAGAATTAAATAAATTGGCCAATGAACTAAAATCATGATAACCCATTTAAAATAGTATCTAGGCCAGCCCTGCTAGATGGAATAAGAACGTTTTAAGGGCGCGGCGAAAGATACAAAGGTCGGGGATTCTATGAATCTCCGGGGGTAGCTCGTTCCAGAGGGCAGATGCCCCCACAGTGAAGGCTCTCCCCCTGGGGGTCGCCAGTCGACACTGTCTAGCCGACGGCACCCTGAGGAGACCCTCTCCGTGGGAGCGTACTGGTCGATGGGAGGCTATCGGTGGCAGAAGGCGGTCTCGTAGGTACCCGGGTCCTAAGCCATGGAGCGCTTTAAAGGTGGCAACTAACACCTTGAATCGCACTTTGAGCCCACAAGCAATCAAAATCCAGCCCACTTTGAATTCCATTGACATCTACCACCAACTTTGATCGTTAGTTCAGATTCTTGTAGAGAGTTTCAGCATACAGTAAACCTATATCTATTCATCTGAACTTCTTATTTTTTGTGCTTGACAGGTGGCCTCCTAGATACTCAAGACCCTGAGCCATTAGCCTGGAATATGCCTAATTGTACTTCTTAAAAATGACCATTCTCCCCCACCACTTCTCTGTCTTTTAAATATAAGGCCCAAAGTTCCTTTTGAAAAGTCAAGAATCTTCAAATTCATTTACAGCTATTAGCTGAGTGCAATATAATATACAGAATCCCATGTTCCAGCAGTAACTAATTACCAGAAGACGGGTTCTCCTTAATGAGCGATAATGAAAAGCTGACAAAAGATTTGCGTAAGGGCTATATTTAGTTAAATTGCTAGCTAGTTACTCCAGGCACCCCACCTCCTTTTCATTCACTGATCATCATGGATATTATACGTGGCTTATAAATGCAGTTTCCTTTGGGTCCTGCTTGATTCCAGTGACTTCATTCATCAACCCATGTATGCCATTTTCTTGGCCATGAAACTGGAAGGACTGAGAAGAAACCCAGTTCATAAGCTTAAGGGGGAGGGGAAGAGATTTACAACAAGGGGATAGAAAGCGAGCAGCATTTTTAAAGCCAGCTGCAGAAAACAACAACGAAAAAAAAGTCTTCAGAAATCCCTTCAATTGCTAATGATTTAACTAAATAGCTTTCTTATGATGGACGGGGGAAAAAAACAGGCTTCCTCTATTCTGCTTGGGGCGTATCTGGTGACCCGAGACCATGGGGTAAGACTTGCTAGGTTGAAAAGGCTTTTGTGGAGGAGGACTTAAGACGTCTGTGGAAATGTGTGTGCAAACAGTACCACGATGTTCTCAAGGCCAGGCTGACCACCAACCCCTTTCACACACTGAACTCTGGGCAGCAAATTCTGGATCCTCAGGCTCAAGTATGTTAAACTGATACTCAAGGAAGAGGACAAGTGGACATGCTTGGACCTAGGTTGCTAAACATGACACTTTAGAGCAGGAGTGTCAAAATCGATTTCATTGAGGGCCACATCAGGATTGTGTTTCAGCTCGGGGGGCCGGGTGTATGTGGCCAGCAGAGCATGGTCAGCTCAACATCACTCATATCGGGGGCGCCTGTGGTGGCCTGAGCACTCTGCCAGTGAAAATAGAGCTTGGGAGGGCCGCAGTGGTGGGTTGCTCCCAGTTCTGTCCGGTTCTTTAGAACCAGTAGTAAAAGTGGCAGGAGGCTCCACCCACCCGCCCGGATGTCATAATTGATGATCTGCGCATACGCATACGCAACACATGTGTGTGCAAGTGAAGCAAGTGCGTGTGCACGCTCCCATTATGAACTGGTAGTAAAGATAAGTAGAACCCACCCCTGTGGCAGCGGGCTGCAGGAGGCGATCGCAACCAAAAACGGAGGTTGGGAGGGCTGCCCACAGCCCTCCCGAACTCCATTTTTGCTGGCAAAGTCACTGCGGGCCGGTCCTTCACTGTTTCCAGAGCATCCCCACAGGCCAGATCTAAGCATCCTTCAGGCCGGATTCGGGCCTTGAGTTCGACACCCCTTGCTTTAGAGGGAATGTCATATCCCCCCAGAAAACCCATAGAGAGATTTGTCTCTCTTGTACAAGTAATGGAGGGCAACCAGACTTGGATGAAAACTGAGGAAACCTTTGTTGATGCTAATATAATCTCCAGCTAATTAATATTTATTTTATTTTATTTTATTAGTTCAATTTATATGCCGCCCTTCTCCGGAGACTCAGGGCGGCTTACAATGCATTAAGCAATAGCCTTCATACTTTTGTATATACCTGCTTAGTAGGGCTTTTTGCCCCCCCCCCCCAAGCGGTGTTCTATTTTATACAAAGTCAGTAATATGATGTCCAGTTATGACTGATCTTTACTCCACCAAATAAATTTTGCAGATAGGGAGTACAAATGACCAGACATCCCTTTGTCTCTCAAAGTCACAATGGAACCTCAATGTGGGAATGCATTTCCCATCTTATGTTCTATCTGGAAGTCTCATAGCAGATCTTATTCCATTAAAAAGTAAATGCATGGCTGCTACGGGCTATTCCTTGGCTCATTGCTCTGACCATGCCTTCTCCTGTCTTTATATCACTTACTCTAGATACCCCTTTACATTCTCTCCTCATCTGGTTTTTTTATATACTTCTGCTTTGCCAGCCCTACACCTCAATCAATCTTCTTACTAAATGGTCCAGCTGGCACCTACACATGTTTCCTGCCATTCCACTTTCATTTGGGGGGGGGGGGGAGGAAAATTGGTAACAGGCCCAGTTCATACATTATCCTAAAAATACACACCTGATCTACACATAACACGCTTTGAGGGAAAAAACAACATGCTCAATAATGTGCTGTGTCTAGGAACTTTCACAACCATTTTAAAGCAGCGTTACGATCTTAAATGGGGGAACCGGCCGATAGAAAGTAATGGTACGCAGGTGTTTAATTCTTCTGCTCGTATTTTTAGCATATTGTCCTCTGAAAATTAAGAAAGTTTCTAAGCAAGCACTTAAAAAGCAGATGATGAAGGAAAACAAAGTTAAGGGGAGACGCTGTTTAGGGGAAGTCAAATTACCTTTCTTCACAATTTCTTTATCCTGCCATGCTCAGCAGTGAACAGGTTTTCTAGTCCTCAGTCTCTACCCCAATGCTTGGTTCTAAGCAGAATATGTGAAAAATCTGTGCTCGAATGTCATATTTAGCTGAAAAAAAGTATTTTAGCTTCAAAAAAACCTCCATCTTTGACACGCTCCTTGGGAAATGCAAACTTTTCTTTTCTTAGATAACGTCTCTATTCTATCCTATCATTTTATACAAATACATAAGGTATATGTCGCTCAGAAAAAATGGTAAAGTGGTTGAGTGTCATTGTGTGAATCATGGGGTTCCCACTACTGTATGATTTTGTTACCGGTTTAGAATTAATTAATAACGTTATATTGTTAGTTTGTTCATGCGCCATGAGCCACTGTGAATCTATATGGATTTGGTAGCACACATACCCCATAAATAAATGCTTTGGAGAATGGATGCTAAAGTTCAGTGAAGTGCTTAATGTCGCATTCCATAATAGGAACGAGTGACTTTTTAGCAGGAATTGCTTTCAAGAGGTCACAGCCATCACCCGGTGAAATTTCAGATGCACAGGTGGTTGCATATTAACTACAACCATGATATCGATCACCCTTTGAAGTAAGCAAAGATTTGTATTCTGGAAGCGTGCTTGGAAAATGCAGTCAACACAACAAAGGAGCTGGCCTATAGTTGCCACTTCTGAGGTCTGCCTATAAATGTCACATATGTCTAAAGGACATTAAAGATTGGCCTGCAAAGCTAATTAGCAAATGAATAAAAGAATTCTACCTGCCCATATTAGTTATTTCCTTTTGATTAGGCGTCGTGTGGACCCTGAAACGTGCGAGGGAAGCTCCAAAGAGTATTTTGCAACTTGCACAAAAACATCCCTACCAAGAACTATGGTTTAAGCCTCAAATCCAGCATGTTTTCTTTTTTTTTTTAATCGTACGTTAGGAAATCTTAATGCAATTCGCAGGAAGTAGCTGTCTTCCTCTGAGCATTGCTCAGCACTCAAGGTGAGGAGGAAATTAAAAGGCAGAACCGTGTGGAAGAGATAAACACAGAGCAACTGGGGACAATATAGCACAGAGGAAGAAAAAGAAAGTGTGACTGGGTGAAGATTTAATCATTCATGGAATTTTGGGATGGTGGTGTTGGGTTTTCTGTGTGGCTCCTTCCATCTTTGTTCTTAGCATGGAAAGCTCATTCAGAGAAAACAACAGCCTCCCAAATCCTTGAAGAGGTGGATCTCCAAGTCTTCAGTTTGGAGGCAACCTCACTGACCTCTGCAGAAAAAGTGATCAGAGGTACTAGAGATTAATTGTTTTACTGTGTGTAGCAGGGTGTGAAATTGCCCTGTATCCCGAGGACCTTTCAGCAGACAAATATATATATATATTTTGCACTATTGTAGTTAGCATAAAAGGAAAGGTTAGTATTACAAGTGTATTGTCAATGGAAAGTCAGGGACCGTAGGCTAAAGCACTGAGTTTGAGACAGGGATTTAAAGCCTTGTGTGTCCTGAACTTGTGTGCCAACCAAGAACAGATTCAATTTTCTTTGCTTCATTTGCTCATCTGAAAAAGGGGAGGAATTCGGGATCTGCCTTACAGAAGCCAAAGTTTTGTATTACATTAAAAAAATATCAAGTTCTAATAAGGCAAAAGTGTAGTTTGACTACCAGGTTTGAACCAAATCCTGCAACAAGAATTTCTAGAAATTGAATTGTTCTAGAAATATTCACTTTCTGAGGTAAAAAAAATCTCCAATAGTGTCAGAGGAATAAAGGAACAAGAATGCAGGCAGAGGTAATAGCACTCACAGGATGGTGGTTTTGGTGGGCGTAGCAAGTGAAAGAGCAGAACCAGGCACCTGATAAAGTTGTGGCTGCCCAAAGGCCTTAGAACGAGACAAATGCAAAAGTGCAGATGTTTACAAACAGCTGCAAAGCTGGCCTTCAGAAGGGCTTGGACAATCACCTACCTTTTTCCGATGCCGGTCGTTCTTTGCAAGACACGATCTCTGCAGGGAGAGGTAGCCTCCAATCACCTGGATCTCCTCCACTGTGGGGTAGCGCTTCTTCATGGGCATCATGGCCATTGGCGGGGAGCTCTCGATGCCATTCTCCACAGCCGTGACAGGTGACACAGGGGCCTTCCGAGGATTGATTGTGATGGTGTTGCCACTGCGACGCTGCATTGCTGGATGGGGGGATGAGACCCGGCTCAGGCCTCCCACCCTGACTTCCTCTTTAACTTTGCTGTTGTTGCTGCGTCTCATGGCCTCAGCCTCGGGCGGCGGCTCCTCCACAGCGTCCGGGAGAAGTTGTTCACAGCTGGGTGAAGAGCAGGAAATGGGGACTGGGGGCTTGGCTGAAGGAGGAGAAGGGCTGGCTTCCTGTTTGGGTTCTGGGGGAGGGGAGGCCGAAGCCCTCGGTGGCACAACCATGAAGGAGTTCCTAGAATGGAGGCGCAGGTTGGCTAAGGCTTTGCCCTGGACATCGTCCTCAGCCGAGTGGCATTCCACGGCCGCCTCTAAATCACTGCTTTCCATCCTGGCTCCTCTGTCTGGGGACACAGCCTCCCTTCCCCATCTTTTCCCAGTGGGTGAGCGCCTTGGGGGACTATCTGGCCAGCCCTCCCCACTGCTTGATTTAGCTTCAAATTGGCTTCGATAAGATGCCACAGTGCAAGGTCCTGGAGGTGTCAGTCCCGGGAGGTCACAGGGAGGACTGGGGAGGCGATTGACAAAGGGCAGCCGGGCTGGGATGGGGTCTGCCAGAGAATGGACTGGCTTCTTTCCTCCAAAGCTGCTGCTTTCGGTTAAATTCTCAGTGCTGAGGGACTTCACCGGGGGCGATGGCATCACCATCCCTCCACCGTCCTCTTGGCTGAACCGGCTGAGCAGTTTGCTCACCCGTCCTTGGCGCTGCTCTGGCAGCGATGCCCGATGCTCAGCTCGGCCCACAGCATTGAGATCCTCCACGCTGCGGCTCAAAGCTGACTTGACAATGAAGACCTCCCCTGCACGGATCTCAGTCACGCTGCCCCCACGGCGGGCCAACAGCTCATTGAGGGACTCCATGCTGCCAGATTTGGCTTCTCCCGAGTGGCGGTCGCTAGCCAGTTGTGCTGGTGGCGCCCCATGGGCTGTTTCAATTATAATGACATTGTCTGCCCGCAGGGTCCGGACGCCTGGAATCTGACCACACAGGTCCACTATTTGTTTAGCTTTGGTGCTTGCAAGTTCATTTTCTGGAGGACCAGATTCATGATGATGGCGGCGCTTCTCTAGCTGAATGAAAGGATTTTGGTGGACCGGCCCAATCTTCTCCTGTAGCACAGAACTCTCTGGCTCCCCCTCTTGGTAGGATGATGTTGCAGCAGGCATGGAGGATGGGCTGCTCTCAGTTTCCCCTGGTCCGCTTGGTTCTGAAAAAGAAGTGCTTGAACCTTGCTTGGCCCGGCGTCGTTCAATGATTTCCCGTTTCCAAGCCGGCATCTTAGCCATGCGGTCTTGCTGCTCCTGTTCCCGCCGCCGAGCCTCCTCTTCCTCCTTTCGCCGACGCTCCAGCAACTGAAGTTTCCATTCTGGCAGTGGAGGAGTTGAAGACATCTTTGCTGGAGGTGTGAGATAGCAGGAAACAGGAGGGAAATCTAGGGGGGGGGGGAAGGAGTGAAAAAAAAGAAAAGAAAAGATTTGGTGGGATGTTCAAGGAGCGAGAAGGTACAAAGCAAGGGAAAACAGAGGAGGGGGAAAGGGGCTTGGTAGAGCAACTTAACACAAAAAGCAACACAAAAACAAAAGAGTCAAAGGAAAAATGGAATAAAAGGGGGAGTGAAGAAAAGAGAAAGAAGAGGATCTGGAATGGACTTGGAAATGAGTAGAAGGGGGTTTAGAGAAATGGGCAATGGTTGGAAAGAAGAGAGACAGTATTAGAGTAACAGAAAATGGAGGCTCCAGAAATAAAAATGGTAGGGAGTGACAGATGGAGGTGGAATGAGGGAGAGCTGGATTGGAAAAGGAGAAGGAAAGGTGGGAGAGCACCAGGAATACATTCAGAAGAAAGAAAAGGGGAAAGAGTAGCTTAAAGGATCAGGAAGAGGAAGATGATCTGTCAGAAGATATTGCAAAATTAAGTCCCTTTAGCTATGAAAAAGAGAGAGGGGAGAGAAAGAGAAAGAGAGAGAGAGAGAAAGGGAGGGAGGGAAGGAGAGAGAGAGAGAGATAAAAGGCTTCCTTCAGGCTCAACCTTTGATGTTTTTCCTCCTTCCTCCTCCCTCTCCTCATCCGCTCACTCTTTCCAACTCATGTCACACACACTGTCTCTGATGTGTTGGAGAGGTGACAGTTCTACATGGGGGGCTCTTTACACAAGGAATCCAGGCATCCTTGCAAGGCAAAGATTAGGTCTGTTTACAAGATTTGACCCCCATCTTGATGGCCAGTGCAAGGGCAGTTAAAGAGTGGAAGAGCATGAAAAAGGAGAAGAGGAACTAAGGGGGATTTTTTAAAAACAGCTTCCTTCCATGTGTTTTTGTGTTACTATCAGTGTTCTGATCTAACCTTTCTTAATGGCTGTTAATAAAAAAAAGAATGCAAGGAACATAGTTCTGCCTGAGTAAGCAATCTAATTTTTTTTTAAAAAGCTTTGTGCAGTGATACAGAAGAGGTGAGAGACATTGCAAGAGGATGACAATGGGGCAGGTTTATTTACAGAGCAGTTTTATGCCATCAGCTCAGAAATAAGCATGCAGCGAGAATTACTCACAGGCAAGGGGTGTACAGGATTGCAGCAAGAGTATAGAGAAGGCTTTTCACCCCAGAGAGGGAATCTGATTGCAAACAAAGGTGATCCGGGAGGAATAGAGTGGTTTTCCCCTTCTCGTGGTCTGTTTAAGTAAAATTAGTGCTTCAGACACAAATGTTTGCACAGATCTCTAGAGTGATCACGGACATGTCTTTAATCTGAAACTAGACTGGGAGGTGGTTTTCGAGAACCCGTAACTGGCAAATCGGCAGATTTTGATGAATTTTACAAGAAATGTAGCAATAGTGATAAACGTTAGAATTTTAAAAAGCAAATTAGGATGAAACTGAATGTTATTAAAGAAAAGAGATTCTGGGTTGGTCCAAGGAAACCCTCAAAGTTGGACAGGAAGGGGCTTGTGATAGACAGAAAGGCCAATAAGATAAATATAATTCAAAATTACCGGAATCCAAGCGTCAGAATTTCACGTTAATTCCAGCTGTTCAAAAGCCTACAAAAACAACTGATGGAACAAATGGCAACACCAAAGTATGTTTTGGTACCACAATCCAACTTTTATATTGTGGAAAGCCAAGACATCTAACCAGACGATGAGTTCATTTATAATCTAGGAGCCCAAAAGATTAATGCTGCTTGGTAATTTTCCCTGAAAAAGAATTGTGTACATCCAGAGACTTCCAAGAACTGATACCTCCAGGAATTTGGAAAAGAAGCCTTAAAATAATCTTCTTAGTAAAGGTTAGTGTGTCCCACTGTCCCCAGATATGCAGATGAAAAAACAACAACAACCCTTTGAGGATCTGGGTTAGTTCTTTTCCGGAGAATTAGAGCTGGATCCGTAGAAACGTCAGAAAGGGAGCAACACGTGTATACTGTACATCCAGGAGAGGGAGATCCAAAGACCCTTTCTTGTCCTCCGCTTCCCGCCTCCCGCGGAATGTTTCAAAGATCCAGAGGAAAATCAGACGGGATCTGGAGGCTGACCAGATGGGAATCCCCACTCCACACCATCTGAGGAGAAGCCCAACTGAAGATCTGGCTCGTCGATTCCTCCTAGCCTCCAAGGAATCCCCCGATCCCTCGAACCAGGAAGCAAAGCAATGGATCTCTCTCTTATACGTACGCTTTTCAAGCCAGCTGGATCTTGGAAGCCCGAGGCAGGCGAGAGACTAGAAGATCCTTCGCTTGGTCCATGGCTTGGAGGAGGCTCGTCTGGCTCCAGCCGGTCCGTTGGCTCGGAATGGAGGGGATTTTTTTTTTCAGCCGCCTCACTTTCTCTTCCTTTTTTTTTTTCCTCCCCCAGTCCAAAGGAAGGGAGGGATCTAGGCGGATCTGAGTCAGGGTTCTTGGTGGAGGCTCCGATCCTTTTCCCGTTTCTTCTTCACCAGAAGCACCACACATCAGACTATAGTGTAGTACTGATTTGAAATTTTGCCCAAGTATCAAGGTCAATTCCAAAC
>JANHZT010004267.1:400010-410519 GCA_032468215.1 Stegonotus admiraltiensis | reverse complement strand
TTGGCTGTTCACCGCCCTGAGTCCATTCGGAGAAGGGCGGTATATAAATCTAATAAAATTGAAATTGAAATTGAAATCCTATGTTAATTGTCTTAGTTGTAAAATTTACCAGTTTCACATCTGATAAAGGTAATCCTTAAAACTTTAATTTCCCCATATCCTCCAAATTAATATCCTTGTATTTTTAAATGATGGAAACATCCCTGTAATTTTGTTATTAATATATGTGTTTTATTGCATCATAGGCACATCATCTTCGTTGTTTAAATGACTTTGTGGAAGCCCAGCTGACTTACTATGCACAATGTTATCAGTATATGTTGGACCTTCAGAAACAGCTTGGAAGGTAACAAAATAATCAAATCTATAGTTATGTGCCTCAACTAAAGAGGTAAAATAAATAGAATTGGCAGGTTTTTTTAAAAAAAATTGCTTAGTGACTATTCAGATTTCATGATAATGTAAATTCTTGAGAATATCTTTCTGGAAAATTTCTGTTCCATTAACATCAAAGATTAGGACTTGATCACTATAGATAGAATTTAATTGCACACTTTTCCTCTGAAGCAAAGACTAGATTTTTTTGGAGTTTGTATGACTAAGTAGTCATCTAGGACAATTTGAATCAAATATTTTGTAACTTGTACAATTTTGTTTTTAAAGCTATATTTTATGGAAGCTTTTGTACATTGTATTTTGTAGTTCAAAAATTGAATTGCTTGTTTTTGGAAAATTATATTGGAAGATGAAACTCCACATTAAAATTGTTATTTGAAAGTGCATACCAACATTCATGTTTATCTAATAATTAATTCTATGTTCATCCTTTATAGCTTTCCAGCTACGGTTCTTGCCAACAATAACCAGTCATCTTCAACATGTATTCCAAGTAGTTCTTCTAGTAATATGTCCTCAGCTACTGTTACACCCTCACTATCTTCAATAAGCAGTGCAGCAGCTTCTTCAAGCTTTGGTGAATTGAAGCCCTCAAGTGGTAGTAGAAAAGCCAGAGTACTGTATGATTATGATGCTGCAAACAGCAGTGAATTATCACTACTTGCAGATGAGGTAATCATTTGCTATTTTTAAATAAAAGCAAATATTTTATAAAAGTATGATAGATCTACCTTTTGTCTTGGAACAATTGCGGTGTGATCTGGGTTTGAATGATATTACCATAAGGCCTTTGCCTTGGTCAGATTACTGTGTGATCTCTTTTTGCTCACTGGTGATTGTCCCCTCACTTTGATTTGCCCTATGTGACTGATAGATCCTGTGAAGTTTCAAGTGGACTGTGGATTTTTTTATCCCAAGGATCTGATAAGTGGGTAAACTGTAGCCTTGGTTATTGCCTGGAATGGGCCTGTGTTGGATTGCTCCTGTGTGGCCTCTTACTGTGCCTTTATCTGGAAGTGATCCTTGTTTTTCTGAGGAACATTGGGAGATTAAATGCTAGAACATTGTTGGAAGAGGACAGAGAGTGAATCTGACCAAGTATGAGTAAGAGCCATATCTGGGATTCCATCATGGCAATAAGGGTGGCAAAACATGGTTATTTTTCTGCCTTTGTTATGTCTGCAGATAGCCACCCAACATCTCTCTTCAAAGTGACTTGTTTCTTGTTGGGGAAAGATGAGCCATTGAATTATTTGGAGGGTAGTGTGAGGAATTGGTATCTGGCAGGTAAAATTGTTTAGATTCACTCAGAGAATCTAAAACTGGATAAGTTTACCAAGGTGAAAAAAACAAGGACCTGTGTTGTTTTTCTGGAGTGAGTTTGTCTGGTAACTCCTGCGGAAAGAGAAAGGGTCTTCATTCTCTTAACCTGTCCACTTGTTTATTAAATCCGTGCTCCACCTGAATAGTGAACACTGCCCAGGGGTGTGATGTGATATATCCTTGTGATAATTTCATTCATTCAGAGGAAATGATACCATTTGCATTGAAGGTAGCATGTTCCATCCTGAAGAAGCCTTTGCTGGATCCAACAGTCTGGATAATTTTTCATCTGGTCTTTAGATTTTCTATTCTGGGGAAGATTGTTTAGACGTTAGTTAGGTTACAGCTTCAGAGGGCTGTTGCAGATACGGATTATCTAGAGGCCTGGATGAAGAGGAACAGCTCAACCTCATCCTGACAAGACTTAAGTGGCTGTGGTATTTTGATTGATTTGAAAACATTCTATCCAATGCCAGACAAAGTTACATTTTCCCAGTCAAGACTGATGTGCAGTTACAGGGAGTTTTGGATTCATGGCTCCTACATGAGGCTCAGGTGGTCACTCTGGCCAAGGAGATTTTTGCACAGATTCCTCTACTGAGCCATTTGGCACCTATGCCTGGATTGGAAGATCCTTGAGATAGTCACTCATGCTTTAGTTTGCAGTATGCGCCACATGGGGGCAGCTTTGAAGACCACACAGAAACTGCATCTGGTTCCACATGTAGTGGCACAAACAGTTATGGGTATGCCATTTATGCCCATGTAAACCCTCTTCTGCATGAACTGATTACCAGTCTTTCAAGTACAATTCAGTATTTGTTTGACACCTATGAAGCTGTTCATAGCATGGGGCCTGCTTATCCAAGGTCTGTCTTCCATAGTTACTGCCCACCCTCAATGATCTGGGAGAGTTGGAATGCTGTCCTCCCCTCAATTAAACAATATAATCTGGAGTGATCCAGGAAGTAGGTTTTCTCTTGTCACAGTACCTGCAACTCTTATTTTTGATATTGTCTAAAATACATTGTTTTGTTCTGTTTGCCAGTCAGAATTATGTTGGAGTAAGGTGGCTTACAGTTTACATATATAAATAAATGTTTTCTTTATTGCTTCTAGGTGATAACAGTGTACAGTGTCCCTGGCATGGATTCAGACTGGTTGATGGGTGAACGAGGAAATCAGAAAGGCAAAGTGCCTATTACTTACTTAGAACTGTTAAACTGAGTGGTTGGCTTGTATAAAGACTGTCAGTTATGGTGAGATCATATTTATATGCAATTTAACTTTATATAAACCAGATTTAAGTGTCTTCCATGTTAATGTCTTAATGGATGAGAGTAACGAGCATTAGAAATGGGCATTTCTTGCCAGTATTGTTGCATGGTAGATACTGTTTTGAGAACTAAGTTGTTTAAGGGCTTTTTACTTTATGTGCCAAGATTGTTTCCTACATAACTTTGTTTCTATTGGAATTTTCACTAATAACAGTTTTCTGCTTTTGAGTACTGTGAACCTGAAAGCAGAGAAAACAGTTTTCTACAGAACTTTTCATAATGACAAGCCTCTTCAAAATAATAAATTGTTGAAAAATTGTTGCCTTTTTTTTTCCTGGGTAGAATTGAAGTTTTACATTTTAAAGATCTATGACTTCTTTTGTGCAACAAAACAGTGGCCTTAAAGAAAAGTCTTCATAACATGGTAGTGTTTGGATAGACACTGGGTTACTACAGGGCAATGTTTATGGGGTATCCCTTGCTTATTCCCCCAGTTCCACACATTTGATTTTTTGCTCAGATTTAATAGCATTGCTTATTAACATTTGACCAAGCATCTTGGTCAAATGTTGGATTACAAATGTTACCACTCTTAGTTACCTTGAATACAAAAGGAAAGGAATAATACCAAAGTAATCCGAATTGGAAAGTCTTTTGTGAACTTGCCTCTGGGTGACACAGTAATTCATCTAGGCAGTCTAAGTTTTCACCATTTATCATTATAATTTGCAATTGTACATTTCATTTTTCCTGTGAAACATTTTTCTTTTTGTATAAGGGAAATAATAACAGCCTTTTTCCAATCAGCCACAGATAGTCTTCACACGCATCCTGTACAACCATTCCAAATGCAGGCTACCTCTATGATGTTTCTCCAGTTGCACCAGAAAGAAATTTCCCAGTTTCACAATGCCACTATCGTCTTTCATGTTATCATTGTAACTGAGGGTCTTCTTAAGTCATAAACACTGTTGAGAAAGGAAATTGATGACACATCAGAAGCCAATCCTGAACAGGCAGGCTGAAGATTGACAAAGTAATAACTGCCAGGAAAGAAATGTATTTCAAGCCCCCCAGAATGTAAGCAGCGTACCTAAAGCAATTGTAACTCAGGAGTGCATGCCTCTCTTCTCTTAACATTAAGTCACTCTCTGAGGAAGGTACCAACACAGTTATAGCTGGAGAAATCATCGTGAAACTAGAGTCTGGGATTTCATGCCACAATAAACAATGCAGCAAATGAGGACACTGTATTTTGGCCACGTTTGCATTCAGCTCATTACCATAATACCTATTTTTTAAAAAAATTCAGTTACTGAACATAAAACGGATATTAAGACGTTTCTTATGTAGCTTGTCAAAGTGTAATCGGGGGACTTTTTATCTGAGAATAGTTTGGGTTTCTAGCTCCAGAAGAGATTTTCCTTACTTTCAGACTACAACTTGGCTGAAAAATGCCACAGCGTATTAAAGCTTTCTTGGCCAACTTCCTTATTATCCCCATAGGAGTTTTTAAAGGTTTAGCTTTATAATTGTTCTGAACAAATAAGGGGAAGCTTTCCTCTATTAAGTTAGTTAGCAAGTCTTGTCTTATCTATAAGTTACATGCTCATTATATGCTTTCTCTTTTTGTTTTACTTTGGAGGAGCAGCTGTTTAGCTTGATCTTTAAAAACTCCTATGAGAATAGTAATAGTTGGGCAATCTCAGTATCTCAAGCACTTCCCCCATAGTCCACATGAGATACTACCGTAGGTAAACTGCAAAAACTGGCCCATATAGTCTGCAGTTGATAAGACTGCTGGAAAGGGATGTGTGCCGAAAGAGACTGCTGTGCATCTCAAGGATCCCAACTGAGGGAAGATTCAGGAACTGGTAAAATCCTTTAAATTGCTGTGTATTTCAGTGACCAGACAAAGTAATAAGGAGAACAGGCTGTCACCTTCCCCATGTAGAGTTTCCTCACATAGTTTGGTTAATTCCCCACTATACAATATGACTCTAATCAAAAGGGAGAATGGGATTCTGAAACTGGGAAGAATTCCATTTCAAGCACCCCCATCACTTTCCAGAGCAACAAACTACAGTTCTCCCAAGTCCAAAGTCTGAATGTAGCCAAGCACCTGGTCCCTCTTGTCACCAGAGGGATATTATCAATTTCGAAAGAAGCACTGATATCTGATTTTCAAATTTCATACTAGAGGGATACTAGCGATGACCTTTTTTAGAAGTTTAAATGTGCTGAAAAATACATGTTGGTGGCTCCATTATTATCAAGAACTGACAAGGATCAGAGATGTAACTTGGTCAGTTTCTGTGTCTGATGGCTGCCCCATGTTTGGTCTCGTTCATATTAAATGGCTCTCTCACTAAGGACTGTTCTCCTGTATACAACTTTTCAGAGTACAGTGGATGATCTACTCTTGACGGTTGACCTCTAGTGCTATGACACATTATCTATTCATTTTGGTGATGAAGTCACACTTGGAAAGTGACTGCTTTGTAATAATAGAGGATACATCCAGTGAAACATCAAGAATGCAGCTGGTGTTCTGAATGGCTAAAAATCTTGATCCACCATAGAAATCTTCACTAGTTTAATTTCTACTGATGCCACGTAGACTTACAGACATATTTGAACAGCTAATGACTGCATTTAAATATAATCTGCACACAGAGGAAAGACACAGATGGGTTGATTCAAACCATAAATTACCAATGTGGCTTGACCTTGAATGCATCAGACTAAAATTCAAAGATGTTTATAAACAGCAGCCTATGGAGGCATACCAAGTGGCTCTCCTTGCATTAAACTATCATAATCTCTTATAAAGGCAAACACCAAAGCCATCATAAAAACAAGGCAGATGTTGATTCAGTCTGTCAGATTGCTGAACTTCACTCTTCTGGCATTTAACAACTTCAAGCTTTTGTAATGCACCCTGAAACTCAGCCATCCAAGACCTTTATTGACACAGGCACGTTATAAAGTCCTATCTCTGAATGTGTGTTACACAGCTCTACAACAAGGCTAACGAGTTGAAACATGCCCCCCACCCCCCCATTTCAGTATCAGAAATGGCAAAACTGGTATCTGAAGATAGGTAAGACTTTAGGCTTTGGCCAAGTTCTATCAGAAGTAATAAAACTTAATCCCAACTCAGGTACCAAAATTGGCTTCCTGGATTACATATGTCAACCAACCTGGTCTCATACAAAAAGACTGAGGGGAGAGGATGAAGAGCAGGCATGTTGTAATAAATTAGAAATAGGTAGTCTACAATATGATTAGTAAACTATATGCTAAGCCCCAGATATCAAGAACATTATTGGAGGTGGTTTAGCAATTTCCCATCATTAAATACATTGGAGTGGATTTTGACACCAAAGAATTGCATCATGATTATGTTTTTGAAGCAGCCAGCATTATCTTTTGCCACCTTTTCATAATTCTTTTTCTCCCAACTGTAGGGAGTTGGTTTCTGTTGCTCTTAAAAAAGTTTTTCAAGCTGAAACATTAGTTCATATATTATACAGAGCAGAGTTGTCTATCTCTCTGCCATTAATATTGGGAACTATTCTTGTTGGTCCAAGTTGTGTAATTCAAATCACTCTCAAATTCGAGGTGGCAATGCCTAAAGTTATTGGCTAATGACATAGTTCTTCCCCACTGCCTAATTATTGCTTTTATTGTCTGGGGACTATTTGACAAGATTGAAGGATGCTATAGAGCAGCTGTGTCAAACTTAAGGCCTATAGACCAGATCCATGAAGGACCGGTCCACAGTGGCTTTGCCAGCAAAAACGGATCTTGTGAGGGCCACGTGTGGCTAGCAAAAGCGGCATTTGATCACACGAATGACATTGAGCTGGCCACACCCACCCTGGCCATATCCCCTGCTCCCCCCCGCCAAGGTCAAACACAACCCTGATGAAGCCCTCAGTGAAATCAAGTTTGACACACCTGCTGTAAAGGAAGCGCTCAGAAAGAGAAACTATGTACAATATGTATATTGTACGTACATACGTTTATATATTATGAAGCTTAGTTTAAGAGAATGTGGACTGTATACAATTCTGAGTCCTTGACTTACTTCCCCACTGACTACTTGTCAGAAGATTGCATGACCCTGGGATACTGCAACCGTCATAAATATGAGTCCGTTACCAAGCATCTGAATTTTGATTGTGGGACCATGGGGATGCTGCAAAAGTAATTGTGAGAAACAGTCATAAGTCACTTTTTAGTGCCATTGTAACTTTGAATTATCACTAAATGGTTGTAAGTTAATGACTACATGTATATATTGTAGTCATCTGAAGAGCAGTTGTCTGATGAATGTAAGGATGAACGTAGACATGTACTGCTTTCTGGTGGCCAATGTATCTAAAGACACCCTGCTGGCTCAGGAATTCTGGGAGTTGAAGTTCATAGATCATAAAAAAGCTATGGTTCCCCACCCCGCCATATGGGATACACTATCTATTTCATTGAATCCTAGTTCTGTGTTCTGTTCATCAGGCCCATCTGCCTGAATTGCCCTCTGGGTTCAGACAGGTGATGTCAATGAAAAATCTCATTCCCAGGCACTGGTAATGAACTGTGTCAAAATTTTAAAATACTGGCCATCAAAGTACTGATCTTCTCTTAAACCAAATTGGCCAAGAAATGTGGATAACAGAAGGGAAGAAAAATAGATTCATGTCTGATGGAAATATGTATAAAGATATGTACCTTCCAATTCTATGTATTTAATAACCAGTGGTGGGTTTCTACCGGTTCGCCCCAGTTCAGGCGAATCGGTAGCGGCATTCGCTACCAGTCTCAAACCGCTCACAGTCCCAAACTGGTAGCGAAGGTAAGTGAAAACCACTACTGTCAATAACCCCTTATTTTATAAATCTATCCCCATTTTCCTGAGTAAGTATTTCATAGCTGTCTTTAGCTGCTGACTGGACCTTAGGATGCAAGTGAAAAATGAAGCTAATTCTGCATGACATTTGCCCACTTCTGGATTTAAAAATGGTCAAAATCCAGCAGGTTAGGCCTAGTTTCATGACAACCCTAGTCATTTTGAAATTATAACCTGCATAACCTGTTGATACATAACACATAGCACACGATCAGTTGGGCTGAAATTAGGGTGGATTGCAGTTGTTATACCTGAACCTGCAACTTTCCATAAGTATACAATAGTACACAGTATAGCTGGTTAGGAAGAAAAAAACTAGTAGGGTAGATATTAGTTAGCATTACATAGAATAACACAAGCACCAATATGTATTTTTTGGTCACACTGTTCATGTTAATTTCAATTCCTTGAATTTAAGAGCAGGTAAGAATATTTAATAAATGCAATATATTTGTGCTATTGTTTAAATGCCCCCTTTCTGATGCAAAGTTGGGATTTATTTCAGAAATGAATTAATCTGTCTGAGGACTATATTGTGGCAATTAAATGTTGGATTAGGACATATTAGGGAAATGTGTGCTCCATGCCATCCTCAGCCATGGATGTGTAATTCTATCTCAAAGCTTGTAAGAACGCTGTGTATATTCCTTGAAATCCTGGAGGAAAGGCAGACTAGAAACCTGGGGGGGGGAGCGAAAGAGAATTTCTGCCATTAATACTTCCTATATATTTACTCATCAGAGTAAAAGTTAAAGTTCATGCTTCATCTTCCCTAAACCTATGCAATTTATCAGCAGTGACACACATCATTATATAATCAAATTTCACTACAACCTATGCATTTAGATACATTTGGAATTTAGAAACATATGGTAGGTGTTCTTATAAAATGGCTGCCATTAACAGATGCTTCCAGACAGAAATCATCTATTTACTAGAAAGCAGAGCGGTAAGATGATTTTGTGCCAACTCTTTTTATTAATCCTGTTTTTATTTTTTATAATGTGGACACACTCCCAATGTGAAATCTTTTAAGTGTTGTTGAACTGCAGCCCTCATTAGCCCTAGCTAGCATAGCCAGTGATGGGGAGTTTAACATTTGAAGGGCTATAATACAGTAATGTTAAGTTTGATAATGTCTCTTAATGGCAATTACAAATACCCTTTACCATTTCTTCATAGCATTGTTTCACCAGTAGATGGCATCATCTATTTCCTAAAAATAATGTAGAACTATTGTTTGTGTTTATTGCTTACCAAGAGTTTTGGGGAGAGCTTTCTGCAGTCTTCAAGGCATAACAAGTCTTTACTAATTTGTATGCAGAAAAGCTGTAATCAGGGCACAGAACAATGTCCCCTATGTTATCCAGTTTAATTGCAGCAACAAATGTATATGGCAACTTGTAACCTTTGCAGTTTCTTTCGGAAACTTCACAATATATTGGATATACAATTGGATGTGTGATATACTATGTCCACTAAAATCTAAATAGAAAGTGCAGTTTCACAATTCATAAGTTGCAAAATTATCCAGAATTTTATTTATTTGGGAAATTTATATTGCCGCCTATTCTCACATGGCGATCAAGGCGGCTTACAAGAACATAAAAATCTCATAAAAAACAATAAAACTAATAAGAGAGAATCATATAATAAATTAATATAATAAAATAACCCCCGCCCCAGCAACAACATATCACATGAGCCATTTAATGGGCTCCATCCCGCTCTGCGTTCCCGAGTCCTGTTGGCAGAACCAGGTCTATAGCACCTTCTGGAAGAGTGTTAGAGTGGGGGCCATTCTAATCCCTGGGAGAATGATGTTCCAGAGAGAGGGAGCCACCACGGAGAAAGCCCTTCTTCTGGGTCCCACCAGATATATTTCCGTATGGGATGGGACCTGCAACATTCCTTGCCTCCCCGCTCTGGTGGGTCAGGTAGATACGACTGGCAAGATTACCATACAACTAAATCAGAAGTAAACAAGCTTTGGTCCTCCAGTTCTCTGGTCTTCAATTCTCATCAGTCTCATCCAGCCACGCCATTTTTAAGACCTTAAGATCCAAAATGTTTAGCTGATTTCGTCTCCCAGATCTCAGTCATTCATCCTGTAAATTTACATTTATTTTTAAAGAGAAGACAATCATACATCTCAGAAGAGTTTTAACGCGTGGGACGTAATGTTTATGAACACATTATGAAAAAAGATATTGAGAAAAAATATATATATGCATTTTATTTACCCATTGTTTCTATGTCAACTTTTGATCACAAGTGCATGATCGATGCTAAGTAGATAAAAATGAAAACAAGTAAAAAACAAACAGGGCACAATTACATGAAGCCATTCTAACCTGTAATACAAAAGATTGAGATTAAAAGGATTTTACATGGCTTCAAAATAAACCATTCACAGGATTTGATGGGCTACCAAGAGCAAACTTCAAAGTCACCGTCCAATTGCATTATTTTCCTAGCACAGAACTTGATCCTTGGACCTTTACCCATTTTTTTTTTTGATTTTATTTATATGCCGCCCTTCTCCGGAGACTCAGAGCGGCTTACAATGCGTTAAGCAATAGCCTTCATACTTCTGTATAT
>JANHZT010004267.1:383148-393355 GCA_032468215.1 Stegonotus admiraltiensis | reverse complement strand
TTTTAAATTTTATAGGCCACATTGTATAATACTTTTAATTGGGTTTTTAACTTTTGTAGGGTTGTTTTACTTTGGCTCTTCACCGCCCTGAGTCCCTGTCGGAGAAGGGCGGTATATAAATTGAATAAATAAATAAATAAATAAATATATAAAATGTACAAGGGGGAACAAACCGTGAAAGAAAACTTGCTATACAAAGTTTTCTTACCAAAACAGGTACCATGACTCGTTCTGTATAAAAGCTGAAAATCTCTGGACTCTCCCAACTTCCATTTTCCCCAATGAATGAAGAGGGGTCTTTTTGTAGTTGTTGTTGTCAGGCACATTCTGAATGTGTGTGTGCACATTCTTGTGGAATATATTCTCAGCCAGTGGTTAGAAAATGGCTGATCATGTTCCTGCCTTGTTTAGTTGAAATGCCATTCTCTATGCACAAAAGGTTTCTAAATGTCTTATAATACTTCATGCCAAATATTTTATGAGTTTTTAATTAAAAATAAAATAAAAAGGCAGTAGCAAAACCAGTCAAAATAGGTCCTTACCTTAATCTGCAGTCCCCTGAACAGTTTGGGCTTGTCGCTCTTGACAAAAGCTAGAATTCAAAGGCAAGAAAAAGACATTCCAAATATCTCTTAATTTCTCCAGATAAATACTGTATCTCTTTTTAGGCATTAAGGGATTCATATTTTTACATACCGATTTAAACATCTAATTGGAAGGCAAAAATTATTTTAGAATGCTATTCTGAACATTACTTATTAAAGATAGCTAAAGGAGAACAAATACCTCCTGAGGAAAATGGGACAGCCACTGAATGTATGATTAGTGCCACAGGTTTGAAAAAAGGGAGTACCGACAGGTACTCCTAGACAACAGTTCATTTAGTGACCAGTTACAACAACACTGAAAAATGTGTCTTATGACTGTTTTTCAGTTACGACCTTTGCAGAATCCTCATGATCATGTGATCAAAATTCAGATGCTTGGCAGTTGGCTCATATTTATGACCGTTGCGATGTCCCAAGGATCATGTGATCCCCTTTTGCAACTTTCTGACAAGCAAAGTCAATGGGGAAATCAGATTCACTTAACAACTGGCTTACTAACTTATCAACTGCAGGGATTCACTTAAAGAAAGGTCGAAAAATGGGGCAAAACTCACTTAACAAATGTCTCACTTAACAACAGAAATTTTGAGCTCAATTGTAGTTGTAAGTTGTGGACCACCTGCATTGATCATTCTAAAGTGTTCACAGCAATTCCTTATTCATTTTTCCTCCCTAATATATAGATGCAATTCTTTTCGATGTTAAGCATGTTTTACAGGTAGTCCTTGCCTAGTGACTGTTTGAAGTTATGATAGACCTTCCCAAAGCTACTTGTGACCCAGTTCTAATGGGTCTCATGTATTTTGGGCACTTGGCATAGACAGGCTGGTTTCCAGCATTTACTGCTCATTTCCAGAAAACAATGACCATTGAAGAAGATGGCTTTGTTTTAGGACCACGGTGTTCACTTAGCAACCACAACTGCAATGACTGCCACAAAAAAGGCTGTAAAATTGGGCACTGTCATATGACTTATAACCATAATTACAGGCTTAATTGCAGTCGTATGTTAAGCACTACCTATACTACCGTGTTTTTCCGAAAATAAAACCTACCTGGAAAATAAGCCCTAGCATGATTTTGCCAGATGCTTGCTATATAAGCCCTACCCCCAAAATAAGCCCTAGTTAACATAGTCAGCCAGACGGACACATTTAGTACTGTATTTTCCCCAAAATAAGCCCTAACTGAAAATAAGCCCTAACATGTATTTTGGAGCAAAAATTAATATGAGACTCAGTCTTATTTTTGGGGAAACATGGTATAGTATATTCATAGCCATAATATTCTAGTCTATTGTGCTGGCCAATGTATGAGTGCTAAGTCACCTGCATGTAGAGAAAGCAGACAGTAACATCAGAAAATCTGGGCCCCTGCATGTGTTAGTTATCTGGCTAGATTTATATATAACACTAAACCATGACTTAACAAAGGTCTGCTGAATAATCCACAGATATTTATTTCTTAAATTTACTTATATGCCATGGAATTGTAATTGTCTCATAGGAGTCTTCAAAAAAGAAATGAAATGACCATTATAGCACTCAAACAATGACCAAAGTTCCTTTAAAAATGTTCAACCTTCACAAACCTCTGGGAAACCACTGCTAAGAGGATCAAATCAGCTTTTAGAGCAGAGGTCCCCAGCTCCCAGTCTGTGGACTGGCACCAGTCTATGGCATGCCAGCAACCAATCTGTGCAAACAAATGAAGCCGCCCCATCCGCAGGATGCAGGTAGCATGCAAACCACACCCCTTCCAGTCTGCGGAAAAATCTTTCTCTACAGAACTGGTCCTTGGTGTCCAAAATGTTGGAGGCTGCTGTTTAAGACAGGATGTTTCACAACAACCCATCTCTGGGTTGGAAAATAAGCTATGTTGGGGGGAAAATTTTTTTTTGGCTCTTGTTCCCTTCATCTCACAAACATTGGCTGGATTTATATATAACGCGAAGTGATGAAGTATGGTATATCAACCACAATGGCTAAGTTCATACAGTACACTAAATCAAATCCAAATAAATCCTATTATGTGTAATGCAATGAGTAAACTCAGCAACAATCTGGGAGATCAGCATTAAGTTATCCAGATGAGATGCAAATCTGCTTTGTTGACTGAAGGATTAAAAGCTTGCAATGTTTATCACGGTGGTATGGAACATTTCATCAACTCAAAGATATTCCTTTGTAGACAGATTTCTCTTTTGCTTTTTCAGGAACATTAGCAGACCAGATCTCACTATGCCAAGAACAAAATGAAATAGAATGATAGAAATAACAGTGCTGATCTCCGGCTCTGTCTGATGTCAATTCGAAACTCTAAGACATATTGTAGAGTTGGCAGCTTCCTCACACTAGCAAAAATGAACTGAGGCACCTTCTGGATTAAAAAAAGAGGCAGTAAACAACCTGCTTTATTTTCTGTTGAAACATTCTCAATATGTGATCTGAGGATGAATATAAGCAGTAGAGAATTTTAATTTAAAAAAGGAAAAATGCTAGATGAAAAATGCCATTTGCACTACAATAAATTGAGATTTGATTGAAAGAATAGAGATATTTGACCTGACACAGAAGCAATGAACCTGTGTCATAACAGCAACAGGTTAAAATGAGGAAATGGACACGGAATTTACAAAGATATTTGTACAAAATATTCCATACATTTAACAGCTAGGTTCAGGTGGATATGCATGTTTCAGGCAGAAGTGATGTGTGTCCATGTGTGAAAGGAAGTTTTTTTTGGGGGGGGGAGGAGGAGGAGGAGGAGGAGGAGGAGGAGGAGGAGGAGAAGGGCAACATTTCTACTGTTGTCTACCAATTTATAATACAGTAGACTGAACTTTTATTCAATTGATAGAAAAGAGACAGAAAACAATGGCACAATAAAAAAGAACAAAAAGCTGGCAGAAGTAAGAAGAAACCTCAGATGGAGTGCTTGCATAGCAGATGTTGGTAAAGGAAACCTACAGTTCAGCTGTAAAACCAGAATTGGAAGGCTCACAGTTCAATGCTAAATCTGCACACTGCAGGTCTGGGTTGAATTTCTGGCATCTCCAGTTAAAAGAAGCACCAAGCAGATGATGAAGAAGACTCCAGATGCCAGCCAGATGAACACTCGAGTTAGTGCACAGACAGCCATTTATTTAACCTTAAAATAACTAATTTTGTAACCAAAAAATCATCTTTTGTAAACAATCTGTTTGAGAAGCAACTGCTCTAATTCCAGAAACTGCAAAAGATAAGCCCAATTTGGTGGGCCTGAAGAATACTGCTCAGCTAAAACAAGAGATTGAAATTAAAAAGGCATGATTTTTGTGAGAAGGAAAATACTGTTGACTGTTGAGAAAGTATTTCAAATCTCAGTATTACTTTGTTATTTTAAAGGTGAACTCAGCAAAGAGATCATTTTGCTTTGTTATAGATAATGTAAAATAATTAAATGTTAATACACTACAGGTAGATCTTACTGCCCTAACTGCAATAGTTTCAAAGTTACAATGGCTTTGTAAAAGTAATTTTAAGAACCAGTCCTCACACTTACGACCATTGTGACGACATAAGTGATCTCTCCAGTGCACTCTTCCCAAGAAATTCTGCTGAAGATCCTGAGGTGAAGGAATCTAACTATTTCTCAGTGGCAACCCCCTGCTTTGGATCACTTTTTCTTCTGAGGCTCATGGGCTCTCTAACTTGCTGGCCTATAAGGTGCTAAAAAGGATTTTATTCTGTAGGGCTTTCACACTAGTGACAAGGACAGATTGCCTAAGATTATGTAGGGCTGATGTTTTATTTTTGTTACTCTTTATTGGTTGATATTATTATTGTAGATGATCTAGAATCTCTGGAGTGGAATGATGCAGAAGTTGTTATATGAATAAATGAAATGTTCACAGATCGGCAACTCAATTTGATACACCCAAAGGTGCTTTTTCAGGAGGCAACTGGACTTTTTTGTTTTTTGTTTGAAACAAAGAATGAGAGAAGCGAAACATCAAAGCACCTTTGGGACAACCTTGACCTGAATGACTGAGAATCTCTACAGACTCAATTTGATACAGCTAATCCTGTATCAAGACTTTCCAGTTAAACAGAAAGAATGATTATAAAAAAAATAAAAATAATGTGCAGTACAGAAAACAAATGTCCCAGTTTTGGGATATTCAGCAAAGAAACAAGTGGGTCCCACCAGATAAAAGTAAAAAAAGATAGTGCCTTGAGTGTCTTGGCAATAACAAACTATATAGTCAAAAACAATCTAAAAATATTCCATCTTTTGAAGCAACAGAATGACCATCATCTAGCCCCATGTTCAATTATAGTTATTCAAGTGACATATAAGAAACAAACAAAGCCCTCAGAACAAAACCAGTATTTCTTCCCTAGGAAATGGCTGGCTGCAATTTAAGACCTTAGAGATGGTGAATAGAACAACTTTAACAAAATCTCTCACACCCAACAGTTCTTAGAAATCTTTTTAAACGTTTGCAAAGCAAAATGTCTTCTCATTCCTGCTCTGCAACGTGCATGCGCTACCGGTGCTACTGTTTTCTTCTGTTTCTATTGTTTCTGACTCTGAAATCGCTCTTCGTTATTTATTTAATTTATTTAATATTTGCGCCACTTCTCATGTCAGGAATAATAGTACCCTGAAGCAATCATTCTTACAGCCGCCAGCAACCCCCTCCCACCCTGTTATCGTGTTTCCAACAGCCAACTCTCAATTAGCATTGACAGAATGATTTGGCCTGAGACAGATTTAAAAAATAGTCAGGGCAAGGAAGGGAATGCTGGAAAGTGAGAGATAGAAAGTCATTTACACATATCTGTCTCCTGTGCGTGCACCGGCACATCTATATAAAAACAAAGTAGAATGTGATGTGGGTGTTCAAAAACCCACATATTATATGCATGTACATAAAGCTATTGCATATTCAAGAGAAAAACTCAAGGCCTGGGCAACCTCCCTCTAAATCCTTCTTCTGATTCAGTTTCTATCAGCAAAGTGAAAAGCAAAATTATCATCTCCCCACTCTCCTGATAGGAGAAAAGAAAGTTGAAGAGTGACTGGCAGGTTTTAATTCAAGAAAGGAAACCCGATTAAGACGGGATGGAAAAATATTATTGCATGGATTCTGGGAAAGAAATGTAAAAAACAAAACAAAAACTGAACTGCAACTCCTATTAGACTTTATCGCTGGTCATGCTCTCTAGTAGTGATAGGAACAAGAGTTCAGAATCTGGAAGAAATCCCAACTGAAGTGACCATCCCTTATAAATTATTCAAGTATATGCGCATACTATGTCAGACTAGACATTCCTTCAGGATCTAAACAAATGATGGGGTGTAATAACACTGATTTTGGAAAAGAAATACTGCAATTTCACTTACCCTGAACCTGAGGGAACCTCCCCAATTTTCATCCACACACTTCAAGGATTGCTCCTGCATAGAGCTGTAAGAGATAAGCAACACATAGTAATAACCCGATCCAACATTATTGCTCATCATGTGAAGCATCAATTTAATTTTATATATATATCAATTTAATTTAATTTTTAATAGAAAAAATTACCAAGATAATTGATACGCGTGCCTGAATTGTCTATTCAGGGATTTGGTTTACCAAGAATAAAGAACACCTTAAATAAATCACTAACTTACTAATGTTGTGCAAGATTGCACATTCTGCACATTACCATTAAAAAAACTGCCGACGCTGTATCCATTTCACACAAAAATTATGCAGAGCAAACATTCCCGTAGGAGACACTGAAACCCATGGCAGATGTCTAGGGAAAAAAATTGGAAGGACAAGAGCTAACATACTTAATGAGAATTTTATTTAGATGCCATTCTAGATAGAGTGATAATCATACCACTGGATTCAGTTTACACTATCAAAAATTCTGGCACATTTATGGTTTTTAAAACCATTGTAGGTTGATTTAAAAATTACCTAAAAAGGGAACATAGCCACAGCAACACATGCCTTGAATTTATTTCATTACAGTAGTATGTTCTGTGACCCGCTGAAGGGAGCATGGAAACTGCCACTAATATAGCATGCAAGTCTTGGCTGGTAATCCCTGGGTTATGAAGGCAATTGAGACTGGAATTTCCTTCACTAAAGGTTTCAGTTATAGCTATAAAGTGTTCATCTGACTGTACTGCTCAGCAACATAGTCTTGGCAGTCCCTGTTGCCATCATTAAGCATGTTTCTTATATAGGCAAGAACTACAGGTGGGTAGGTACTATGGAGTATGGGTAGGCAAGTACCATAGGGAAGTGCTATAGAGTGAGGGGGGAGGGCATTACAAAATACGGGAGGGAATGAATGCTATGGGCCAGCACCATGGAGTGCAAGCGTTATGGCTGGGCACTACAGAAAATGGACAGGTGGGAGCTACAGAGTATGAGATCCCCATGCTGCCCGGGGGCTCCTTGCGAGAAAAAGCAGCAGGAAAAGCTTGCAACTTTCTGTTGGCTTCCCCATTGACTTTGCTTCTCGGAAGCCAGCAGAGAAAGTCATAAAGGATAACCACATGACAGCAGGACGCTGCAACCACAGTAATTGTGAGTTGCTAAGTGCCTGATCATGCATTCATGCATCACTGTGGGAAACCTATGACAGCCAGAATTTTGAGGACCAGTCGTAAGCCCCCTCACTCAGTAGCATTTTAACTTTGAATGCTCACTAAATGAACGAGGGGCATTGTAACCTGAGAACCACCGGTACACTTGTAGCACTAAATGTTCAGATCATAATGATTTGCTATTTGTGACAATGGCTACTGTTGTCTGTTTCAGAATTCAATTAAAGGTTTTCATTTGAGATTCAAATCTTCTAAGGTGTAAAAAGCTGAAAGACTACCTGTATACATATATGAACCTGCACAACTGCTTAGATCAGGGTCTGAAGTTCTATTCTCTGGCTCACCAGTGTTAGGCTAATGTGTACCAGGAGATAGACTTTTCAGTAAAACTCCCAACCACCGCTGCATTTTTAGAGACAGATTATTTTGAGCAGCATTTGATATTTTAAAACGTTTACCCAGGTGCTGCTGTTCCACTTTGTTTTGTGTGTTGCCTTAATGAGGTCAGTGTATCCTGACCCGATGCTACTATAATACACATAATTCATTTCATCAGGATAAACCAATTAAACCTCATTCCAACCTAGTTCAAGCATGGTATGGTTAGTAGTGCTTTTGAACATCATTACTGTGCTGCCTACTGTTCCGTTCCCCTTGGGTGGGGAAGCACAAAACCTAGGGAACATAACACACGGGCAAAAAAGCCTTAGAAACTGCCCGATTACCCTTGTGATCTTTTCAGTGATTACTCTTGGGAATCCCTTGCCTTCCAGGTAAACGAATTAACAGGGCAAAAGGTATAAGGACTGACATATAAAATCATGAACATGATTTCATTTAATAACGCAACACGTCTACAAGAAAATGTATGTGGATGTGTTACAACAGAGAGATAAATTTAACGCAATGGAGCCAAAATGCAGAAATTAATGGACCAAGCAGCTAAAACATACCAATGAAAATGATGCATGGCATTTTGGAAATGCAGATAAAAGAGAAGACTTACTCAAAGGTACTTAACAGATATTTGTATTTTATGAAGATGCAATTTTATTATTTGTATCACTGGAAAATTATCCAATGCTGTATATCCAAAAACATTGACATCAGGTATATTTAAATCCTTCTGGTTTCAAAGGGAGAGTTATGCAGATTTTTAACAGCTAAATCCTAAATATGTACTCAGGAGGGAAGTTTAGATCTGAAAGCTAAATATTCCATTGAAATCAGTGAGACTGGGAAATGCTTAATTCTTGCTCAATCACATCTCTGTGCCTGGATCAGTCTTTCCTTTAAACCACACATTTACCATAGCCGACTCGTGTCTTCTCATTAGTAAATAAAAAAGCATATAAGCATTTTAAAACTAGCGTCTTGAATTTCATCATAATTTAGAAGTCTAAGCTTATATTTATTTCTATATTTCACTAAATGATCTCTTCTGAAATCCTGGCAGATTCATGAATAATGCATAAGGTAAACCAACTCCAAGAGAGCTTCGAATTCTGAGCTGAATGTTGATTGCAGGACCTGAGAGACGCATGATCAAATCCCTATACAACTATGAAGCTAACAGAGTCATCTCAAAATATTCAACGTTTTAACTATGCATCATCTACTGCACAGAACTGAGATGAAGATAAAATTGTAAGTAAATTTCAAAGGAAGAAAAGCTAAGAATGAAGCTGGGATTAAAAATTCAAGAAACAAAATCCTGGCCTTTCCTCATACTACTGATAAAGGAGAATACAGATAGTCCTCGACTTACAACAGTTCAACGGCCATTCAAAGTTACAAGGGCACTGAAAATAGGGACTTATGACCGTTGCAGCACCTCCATGGTCATATGATCAAAATTCTGGTGCTTGTCCACCAATTCATATTTATGACGGTTGCAGTGTCCCAGGGTCATGTGATTCCCCCTCTGGTGACCTTCTGACAAGCAAAGTCAATGGGGAATGCAAGTACATTTAACAGCTATGCAATGATTCACTTAACAACTGTGAAAAGAAAAGTTGTAAAATGGGTCAAACTCACTTAACAAATGTTTCACTTAGCAACAGAAATTTTGGGCTGAATTGTGGTCGAAACTTGAGGACTACCTGTATCTGTAGCTCAAATTTGAAATGAGGGATCCTTGGTGCTCCCTGAGCTTGGTTGTTTTCTTGCAGATATTTCATTACCCAGATTAGATAACATCATCAGCGCTAGTAAGGAAATCTCATTCATTATTACTAGCACTGATGATGTTACTTTGCATGGGTAATGAAACATCTACAAGAAAACAACCAAGCTCAGAAAGCACAAGGACCCCTCATTTCCTAATTCTAGATTGAACCCATCACATTTCTAGCCTTATTACAGGTCCTCCCCCTCCATAGGATCACTGAAAACATGATGGCTGACTATCAAGGCTTTAGTGAATCTCTGATCTAATAGTTAAACTTTCAAGAGAATACCAACATTTTATTTGGGATGAAAGTATAAAAAAATGAAGAACAATGGGAAGGAGTATTCCCATTGACCTTGCCATAACTAAGACAATCTGTCTGTTTTGCAATGACTACTATTTTGATAAAGCCTGCAGCAGAAGCCCAGAGGCACACGGTCTAAAGCAAACAAAGAATTAGAGTCAGAATCCTTTAAGGTGACTGCTATATTTTAATTACCATAGCAGAATGAAACTGACTTTAAAATGAAGCTAAATCAGGTCATGCAAATAACATTAGCCTAAAGCACTAAACACATTCTACTATATTATCAGTTGCTGGAACTAGAAGCTCTTCATGGCAACTTGGTTTAAATTATTCTCAAATATCTGTTTTCAAGTATTTCTATCCCTCTTACCTATTCCCTTCATATACAGGGGTGAGGTGTTTTTGAAAGATAGCATTTATAACCAATTTATAATTTTGTTGAGCTCTCGTGGCTCAACAGACTAAGTAGTCTGTTATTAACATCAGCTGCTTGCAATTACTGCAAGTTTGAGTCCCACCAGGCTC
>JANHZT010004267.1:362576-374217 GCA_032468215.1 Stegonotus admiraltiensis | reverse complement strand
CTGTAAATGAAATAATTCGGTTTTGTTAGCATGATTCCCCGACAAACCCTGCCCCCCCTTCCCCTTCCCCTCCGCCCCCCCCATGACTCAATTCTACAAGCAGTTGCACCGCCCCCCCGAGTTTTAATCTCTTACATAGATCCTCTCAGGGTATGAATCCCGAAGAAATAAAAAAGATGAACAAAATACGTTTAGCTAAAACATAAGTAAGAGGAAGTTTTCTTAGGTCTGAAGTTTTTCTCCAGTCTCCAAATGAAATATTTGAAATGCCCCTTTTCAGTTTAGAGTTCAAACTTCGAAGCAGAGAAGTGTGAAGGAAGAGAGGCAGACAAGCACTCTTAATGAACAGTGTGTATTGGTTATGAAATATTGGCTGCTGCATGTGGTGCATGTATTTCATAACTGTTGCCACTCGGTTATTGTGTCAATTATTAGGGAGAACGCTAACTCAGAGACTGAAACTTCAATTTGTTTAATTGTATTCTTTCAAGTTTAGCTACACTTTGTTGGCAAACTTTGTTGAATTGCTTAGCTATGTATGGTAGTAAATGATTATAAGCTTTAGCAGTCTGTATCTCTTCTGTATATAAGATGCTATACAATAATGAAGGATTTCAGGGTCTTTTTATGCTATAAATTACTTTTTAAAATGTGGCTTACCAAAAAGCCATGATTGATTGTCGCACAATAAATTCCAGCCAATTAGGATGTGCGCTTGATAAACACATAATGCACATTATGGTTCTTAAGCATGTTTGCATAAAATCAATTTATTCTAAAACTTATTCTATCAAAAAGCAAAAAAATTAAAATTCCTACCTTTTGATAGGGTAGGAATTAGAACAGGGTTGTGTATTTCTACTTTCCAGTATGTGCCATACAAAACCAATAAAAACGATGGCAGTTTGGTGTAATGGTTAAGGCACCAGGCTAGAAATCTGGAGATTCTGAATTCTACCTCTGCCTTAGCCATGAAAGTCAGCTGGGTGAGTTTGGGCCAGTCATTCACAGAGTTGGTGTTGTGAGGAAGAGGAAGAGTATTAGCCATGTTTGCTGCCTTGAGTTATTTATGAAAATAATAAAGGTGACAAAAATAAAACATTCCATCTACCAGTGTCACTCCATTATATTCATACATTCTAATTGTGGAGAAAGAACTTTTGTTTTCATTCTTCTAATCTTAAAATGGGGGGATGATCCTCTTGCTTACCCTAAACATAATGAGATCCCGATTTTGTAGTAATGCTGTAAAATATAAAAAGGAAAGCAATTTGTATTATTTATCTTCTAGATCATTAATACAGGACCTTTAATATTGCTCATAATGTCTAGAAGCAACTCTGTTAACTAGAAAAAAGTAAATTTTCCTTCAAGTGGAACATAACTCCTGATGACTTTTTTGACATGTTTCTGTCATTTTCTTGGCAATAGTATGCCTATAGCTTTCAACTGTTGTCATCGGTGCTGGCTTTCACCTTCCCAATCTAGCTCAGAGCCTTGGGATTCTCTGATACTTTTTCACTCAGAAGTAAACCTGTGTACTAGAACATACTTTGTAACCATACTTACTTCTACACACATACACCGTGTGTGTGTATATGCTTGCACATATGTGAAAATAACCTAGCTAAAACCTTTCATTTTTTAAGTGTAAAAAGTGAAAATGTGATTCATATTTTCTGATCCAATATGTTTGTATAGGTGTTATGCAGCATTTCGCATTTTAATATTATGCAACTCAATTGCATCTTTTGCACAGAACTGTATATACAGAAGGGAATGGGATCTGAAATTAATGGACTTTTGTTTGATGTGATTTAGGCAAATGATGTGATTTGTTACATTTCGATAGGGCAATCCTATTCATGTTTGCAATCCTATTCACATTTACGTAAATGGACCACTGAGCTCAAAGGAATTCTCCTTATGTAAGACAGTGTAGGGCTGCAATCTTAAATGCTTTTCAGAAAAGGGCTTCTATCTATTGGGTAGAAATATTAAATGTTGGTAGAATAATTTGTAATCTGAGAAATAAACCTACTGTGTAACTCTGGATAGTTGGAAAGCACATGGAAAAATGGATATGTACTGGGTGAGTGGTTCTGTATATGTGGTAAATACCATTTCCTAGATTGTAACACTATATATGGGACTGTGTAAGACCTCGAGGAAGCCCAATAAATGCATGTTAAATATAGAAGTAATGCAGCTTGGATCTATATTCCATTGCAGCGCTGTCTGATAAAACATTTCTGCTGATGTAAGAGGCCAGTTTCCTTCCACCATTTCCCCTCCTTTCCAGGTTTCTCTGCCCTCTGAAAATCTGTTCCACAGGATTTAGGGATGTTTTATAACAGCTTAAGGATAGTACAGACATTACAGAGGGAAATTGATGAAAATAATTTCCCTCTTTTTTTTATTAGTTGGAAAGTTTGGCTGACACTCTGCTTATGGAATATTCTGATAAGAACAAACTTGAATCCACTGCTTCAAGCTATAATCCTTGATCTGCAAAGACAGAGATTTTTCTCTATGTTTACTTGTTCACAAAATGGTAAACAGAATGTTTATTAGAGCTTTATGAGTCAACAGAACCATATTCATTTTTTATAGTTTAAAATTAAATCAAGTTTTGATTACTTGAACTACTCTAACCTAGATCCAATTTCATATGAGTAGATTTTAGCTCACACAGCTGAAATTACAGCTTTTAAAAAACTTTTTGACCTATACCACTTAGTCAAACATCATGTGATGTATCGCGATGTATCGTGATGTTTGTTGTCTTTGCGGAACCGGGGTGGGCATGGCCTGTGCGTGACGCATCCGGCCTGTGGGTCCCCAGTTTGGCACTCCTGACCCATCTGAGCAGAAGTCAATCCACTTGTGGTGTTCATTCCACTAGTGGAATCATGTATGTGTGATCATAACCTATTGATCTATCTTGGTCTGGGATACTTTTTAAAATATTTCATGATATATAATGGAGAGTCTTGCCTAGTAAATAATTCATCATCTTTAATTCCTAGGATTAATTCTTAATTATAGTATTGGTTGATGTGTAAGGAAGGTTAGATTGTCAATAATTGATTTAAAAATTGGAGTTCATTATATTAAAGTCTAAGATGTTATTACTATTGTACCATTTTCAACAAACAAGTAATTTCATATTAATTTAAATAAAATGTTTTTGTTTCTGAAAAATAGCTTCCTTGAATTAATATAAATATGATTTTAGTACAGTATGATAGGAATTTTTCTGTTTAATTAATAATTTTGAGCATTATAAAACCTAGCAATATATAGGATCACACTTTTTGTGATGAAATTTCAGATAAAGTTAGATAATGAAAATTCTTTTGACGTTTGAGTGAACACTGTAATATATGATTTTATCTTTGACAGCATAAGGTTTTGGAAACAATTGGTGACCTAACAGCAGTTTTAGATACACTCTGATTTAGTAGCAATCTATAATAATGACATGCCAGCAATTTTTTACTTCTAAATGTAACCAAATCACTCAAAGTGCATTGAAATGTGAATTAATTGGCATGTAGCAAAAATGGAATTCCTACATTGTGTAACAAACGGAAATGATAGTCCTTCTTAATACATGTACTGTAATTTAGTCTAACAAATCCACCTATGTCAGTGAAAATGAAATTGCTTTACATGCTGTGATTAGTTTTTCTTAACATTCCTAATTTAATCTCATTAGAAAGCACTCTACAAAGAGAGCCTTTTTGTTTGCATTCACCCAATTGCACATGTATTTTTGGTAATGATAAATCTAGGAAATGACAATTGGAGAAGTGTGCACATTTGTTTAACTGTAAACATTAGATTTTAAGAATTTAGGCAAAAGTTGAAAATAAATTTCAGTTCTATATTTATTTACAATATGGGGTTCTTTTATAATTTTCTCTTAATTTTTTTCCTAATGCAGTTATATTTTGGTTACATTTCATATTCCCTTTGCATGGCAATTGAAAGTTAGTAAATCTTAAACAATTGGGTACTAGGTATGTTTTTATGCTGCTTCTGTTATCTAACTAAGCATTTCCAGTGACAATATGTAATACATAGCATAACAATAACTATCAAGTAATCACTGTGTGAAATATATTAAGTAATAAATATGCTCAGTATCAATAATACAATAATAAAATTATAGTATTGGAGAACATCAAAACAGCTAGATTCGGGTACATTCTCCATTCTTGCCCCAATACCCCCAATACCTTTAAAAGACCATGTTTTTAAAAAGGTATTTAAATATTGAAAGTGAAACTGTGGTTCTTCCATCTTTGTGGAGGATGTTCTGTAGTTGAGTGCCTGCAGAAAATGCCTTCAAGCGTCAATTTGTCATAAAGATGTAGGGATAGCAAACCTATTTCTCGGGTGCAAAGTTTCTAGTCTGACCCTTTTGTTGGTTAGTGATTAAAATAAAATGACAGACTGGCCTAATCCATAACCATGTTAGGGACATGATGTTGATCACCAATATCTTGAATTTCATTCAAAACAAACTGGCAATCCGTGTGGCTTCCATAATTTAGGTGTTATATGATGTTACCCACTTTTTCTGATTAATGGACAGGTTGCTGAACTTTGCCCTAATTGAAATTTCAAGGTCAGTCTCATTTGGGACACCTACACTAGCTCAGCCATGAACTGATGTACTAGTCCATTCCACCTGATGTACTAGTCAAAGCTGAGCAAAGTTGCTCTTAGCTACAGCATGGAGCTGCTATTCCACCAAGAGTCCAGGAGCCATCCCTAGATTGTATAGCACCTCTTCTTGGTACAACCCTGCTTACAACTGAAATTAATTTTAACTTAAGAGGCAGTCAGTTTCTGAATCCTCAGCTACTTCTGTCTTAACCTGTTTTTTTCCCTTTAGCTCCTTATAGCTTTTTAATAGGCATCAAAAAGAAGAAGAAAGAATAACTTCTATGTTATTTTTACATGGAAGGCATGCCTGAAAGTTATAATGATAGATTGTCCACAGATATAAGTAGGTGAACACTCTGAGACAGGTGGCATGGCAGAGAATACAGATTTGAGAATAACTTGTCAGGACACATATGGTAGGACTTCCTTTGGCTATCTTAGGAAGTGCCTTCCTTGATACAGACCTAGTAACAACTTATCCCAAGTTGTTAAGAATTGTAGGTGTCATACACTAGGAACACCTCTCAGTAGCTAATTGACTGAGCTTTTGCTTCGATAGTGGTATAAAGTGTACATTGTGAAGATATAGTTTGTGATTTGCCTTAGTTAATTAACCATAACGCATTATGTGCTGCTGTTTCAGCTGAAGAGGAACAGCATAATTGATATTTAGAGCATTATAGCATACTCGTATATACTTACACACACTAGTATGCTATGTACTTAACTGTCTTTATCCTTGCAGTGCATACATGGCTTAAAATTGGCTACTTAACAGTGGCTCAGGTGATAACCCAATCTGAAGATTGATTTGGAGATGCTTCATATGTTCACATAAAACTTGGAGTATAGTTAGAACCCTCATTACAGTAAATGTGACATTTGTATTTATTTTAATGTGTGTCTCGTAAGACATGTTGATGTGTACTTAATTTATGAAGCAGTCATTAGCTTAACATTGTAATTGCTGGATAGAAAGTTTCTAGTCATCAGATAATCTAGGAAGCTCTCTGTTGAAACTGCTTAACAAATATTTGGAGGTCTTTAGGAATTTTGCATTCACAGTTGGTTTTCTATATGTAGCTTCAGATCTGTGAAGTTTCAGTGGTGATAAATTGTAGAAAGCTTGATAGTAATATTCAAAGTTTAGATGGAGTAATATCAAATGTAGGCCAGGTTCCCAGTTCCTCCATTCTGATCAAATTTAGGAAGCTTGTCATGTTGACAGTAGTTGTTTTAGTTGAAGCTTATTATGAAAAATGATGGGGAGGTTCCATAATATGGAAGTGAGTTTTTTCTGATTAAAAAAGGTGGAAATTTTAAAAAGTTATTGCTTCATAGCTAATTGCAGTGGAAATAATACAAATTGTTTTCTGTTGAAATATGGAAATTAGTTCATGCTGTCTTGTTTTAGCTTGTCAGATAGGTATTTTCTCACACCTTCATCAACAAAATTTAGAAGATTATGTGGTGTTCCTGATTTTAATACTTTAAATCTTGGTTATTAATGCAGAAATTCACATAGTGTGGATTGTAATCCCTAGAGAATCATAAACATATTGGGGAGGTGGAAGCGTTGCAGAATGCCTTTAAAATGTTGTCTCAGACTTGATAGCCAAGCTTGCATTTTTGAGTATTATCTAAACTTATAAAGCAATTTTACTTGCTTCCTTTTTTGGGGGGGAGAGGTGTACAGTTTACATTAACTCCCAATAGTATTCTGTTCCTTACATATCTGTAGAAGTGTTACTAAAGTTCAGTGATATTCCATGTTTACTTTTTCAAAATAGAAATGTTTTGGTTGGGTAGTAAATTGAAAGTAACATTGACCAATCTAAAATAAAAAATGATGAAAGATAATTAATTTTTGGTTTCACAAACATTTTTGCTATTGGAGAAGGCTCTATTATAATTTCTCAGAAAATACTGTCCACTAAAAGCTTGAAGCTAGGTGTCCAGAAACAATCCCCACCGCCTGAAATGGGCCAAAAATGCAGAGGCCAAAAATGGGGAGGCCAAAAATGGGGAGGTGGAGGCGGTGATAGGCAGCAGCAGTGATGGGCAGCGACAATCCCCATAGCCTGGAATGGCTGATAGGTGGTATTCTGGGAGGCCGATCCAACCGCCAATCAGCTGCTTGTGCTGAAGCTAACCAGGCTGTTTGCTGCAAGGAGGTAAATTGCTGGGAGGCAGAGGCTGAAGGGTGTGGGCCAGCAGGTGGGCAGGGCTTCGGCAACATTCGCTGTATAAGACGCACAGACATTTCCACCCACTTTTTGGTGGTGAAAAAGTGCATCTTATACACAAAAAAATATGGTATTTAATTGCTCCCTAAAGCAAGGCAGCGATAGTCACTGGCTTCAAAATAGTAGATGTGATCATATAATCAAACCCCACCTTTTAAAAAATGTGTGTCACATGCATTGCAAGTATATAAAAAGGGACAGGACTTCAACTGCCCGGTAGCAACCCCTTCATCCCCCATTTTAAAGCCTGTGGCAATTACAGTATGTATGCTCTTAACCTAACTCTTACCTTGTGAAATTATTAGTTGGAGATGTATTTTAAACAACTTTTAAGTTTATTAAAAATAGAATTACTAAAGAATTTCCCAACTTCTTGAGTAATTCTTTAGTTCAATCCTTGATGCGTAAGTCCATTAAATGCATGTTTGTTTCATTTCTTTTGAAATGGAAGAATAGTAACAATAATCTTTCTAATATATTTTATTTACATATTGGTTCACTTTCAGCAAAATTATTGTGTAAGAATATGGGTCTTTGAGAAGCCTTACTAAAGTAGAAAATATTTTCCAATGCATTTTTAAAGTAAATCAATCATGAAGAATTTAATGCTAATATACAGAAACTGAACTGTAGATATTTTCTACTGGATTTACAAAATATATTCTCAGGCTTCTGTAAGTTAATGTGACTTATGTCTAAAACAGATTTAGAATTTCTAGTTTATAAGTTTAATTTATGATTTAGAAGTTATGTGGAATATTTTGTTATTGTTTACATTTGACATTTCTATAATGGATTGTTTTAGCCAAACAATTTGTACTTTTTCTTTTTAAGTAGTTGCCATCTTTGAATAGGGATGGCATTTTACAGTATGATGGATTTTATTTCTTCTGACTGTTTAAACCTAAGACATAATTGACTTCTGAAACAATAATGCTTGTATGTAGACTATGGGGAGATGGCCTTGAAGAAGGTTTTCAAAGCCATTACCTAAACAAAACCGACAAAATTATCCCTTCTATTTGTCCTTATTATATGAGTGGGGAAATAGAATCTGTCAGAATTTCAACAATAAAGTACAAGGAGACCTTGAAGAATCTGTTTTTCTGACCTGGCTTACTGCAAAGGGCAAATGTTATAACCTCTTCTGGTCATGCCAAGCATTTTATTTGTGCAAGATAGTTCATTAAAATTTTCTGTCTGCTTCTGACTCTCAAAGTCATTTTCCATTTATTGCTTATTGTTTCAAAACCCTAATGTATGTTTCTTTTTATTTTAAATACTACACATATTAAAATAAATATTTTTGCACAAATTATATTTGAACTGTCATACAGGATTTGAATTGTGCTCAATTTAAATCTAGTTTCTGATCAGTCTCAATCTTGTCCAGTAAAATTTGTTCCTATTCCATAACATCTTTTAAACACAGTCTGTTTAGGCAGACATTCTTAAAATTAACTTCTGGCTCCATTGTTCAAAAATATCCTTTAATAAGGCCAATGTTAACATGTTTTACATTAGTGGTTAGACTGAAGCCTTCTCCTCCTCCTAACTTTCCAAAATCAAAGTTCAAATCACCTCTTTGTGTATAATCTTTAAAATTGTATTTAAAACTTTCACTAAAGATTAAAGGAAACTCACCTGATGTTTTCAGACTTTGATCCAAAGGTTCCTAATATCGGTAGCTGAAAAGCAGTTAACAAGCAATTTCTGAAAGCGATTAGAAAAGGAAGTATGTGAACCCAGTGTCCTTTCAAAGGTGATGACCATGGTTGAACAAAATGCCTATTGCCTCTTCTAGAGCTTTAAACCTGTAGGAGACTTCTGTCTTATAGTTTCCTCTGTCTGAAACATTTGTGGGCAATCGCAAGTCCTTTCCTTATCCTATTCGATTCTGCCTTTAGGTACACCATCTTCAGTTTTCCATTTCTTCCCCGAAGTGAGAACTTGCAATTTCAAGGAATGTTCAGAAAAAGATCAAGACTAGCAATGCATGAATATAATTCAGTTTATATTAGAGAAAACAATGAAAAGTTTCAACCATGTATTCAGTAGCTATTGGATCTGCAACAGATGTGGAAAGATTTGCAGATATATATCCTCAGCGTTGCTGCGGCCTGCCGATTAATTCAAATTTGGTGTGAAGGGTAAAGTCGCCTTCCCAGCGCCGCAAAGCTAATTCCTGTCCACAGAGTTTGATCCGGCTCCCCGGGCAGTGACTCCGGAGCTGTTGAGTTTCAACCATGTATTCAGTAGCTATTGGATATGCAACAGAGGTGGAAAGATTTGCAGATATAGATTTTAAAATACATTTAAGGAGAATATTAGAATCATTATCCTTTCCCTAATACTAAAATGGCTCATGTGAACAGGCTACTTATTGTGCACTGAGAGTTATCCTTGTTTTTCTCTCGTCCTCACCCATCACACAGCACACCTTCTAAATGTATCTTAAATAGGATCCCTTATTCCTGCCAAACACAAATGGCAGGGAAAGTGATAATTTTAGCTTAACCTTCCAGTTATGTCAGTTTGGTTGGCAGACACACACAACTAGATATAATTGGCTCCAAAAATGTCATAACAAAAATTCTTAAATGGCAGCTTTCATATTGTAAGTTTTGTCTGTGAAACAATTTCATTTTTATTTTATATATTTGTTACTTATAAGCATAAATTGTAAACAGTTTATCTTATGACTTTGAGTTGATGAATCAACTGGTTAACTTGAATTGGGCCTTGTCCCAGTTAATATTCAAATCTCCTACATATTTTTTTTTATTTTTGGCAGAAGTGAGTGAAGTAAACGTGACCTTTGAAATAGATTATACAAAGAAAATAGCCTGCCCTCTCTTGAATGTTTTGGCTGAGATAGACAATCTATGTAGTGCATGTGACTTGCAGAATTGCAGTTGCAGTTCCTTCAAAATCTTGAGGTTGCCACTGAAAGCTACTGTAGTGAAAAAATGGCTTATTTGGGGCAATGTGATTTTAATTTGATTTAGGAACAGTTTTTAGAGTCCTGAATGTGGTGTAAGGCTTTAATGAAGAACTGTTTCTACATTTACACCCCCAAATGAAATGGTTGAATATTTTCATTATATCACTAAAATGTTCCATATGATCTGCCAGCTGGTCAGGATGCTAAGTTATGTCAACAAAACTAAAAGTTACTCAGCCCTAACTGAATCTATCATATATTTTTCAAATTTTTGGTGGAAGGGAGAAAAGCAACTTAAGTACATTTTCTGTACAAACACACACACAATGCCTTCAATGTAGGCACTTGGCCTATGATTACTGAATATGACACTTGTTACATGATTATGTATATGAAGTTTGTTCCATATTAATTCACAATACTTATCTAGGACCATTGGGTGAACTCTAGATTACATATTTAATTTTTAAATTTGCAGTTCGCTGGAAAATACTGTTTTATTAATACAGTATTTAATCTGATCACTAATGTTTCCCAACTTTTATATTTGTGCAAGCAACAACTACTAATAACTAATTCAAATACCACTTGTGAATCACCATCTAAAAAGCCCGATAACTGAAAAGGTCAAAAGAAATATTGTACACTTTTTACACTGGGATTATTATCAAGTGACTGCTTACTCTCAAACAAAAATAGTACAAAGTGGGCTGACACTTGATGATTCAACTGCTGGTTCATCAGCAATCCAATCTACTATTTTATTATTAAGAAAGCAGCATTTTTGTTTTGTTTTTAAACTACTGTGAACAGGTCACTGAAAATTCTTGCCACCACAGACTATTTGCCCTTTGCATTTTATAAATTTTAAAAGTGAATCAAAATAAAATGTACGATTTAGCCAATCTTTCCAGTATCTACTTAGCATCTGTAAAAGAAAAAAATAAAATAAAATAAATGTAATTATTCTTTTCAATGTATAAAAATACAGAACTGGCAAAGAAACTCTGCCTGTATGCTTAGTATGCAGTTACTGTGTAAAACAGATTATTTGATAGTAACCATTCAAACAAGCTGCACAACTGAGGAAATAAACAAGGAGCAGGATCATATCATTGTATTTGATTTTCCTTCAAATAAACCAAACCAGTAAAGATCAACAAATGGAAATGTTAGGAATAAATTGCTGTAATGTTGCCTTGATGATATTTGGGGGGTTACGCTCAATTAAATTAAGAGGCGATCCATTATGTTCTATATTATCTTTAACATTAGTTGCAACTACTGGTAGTCCCCTGCTATTTTTCAGTGCTTTACGGACACTTCAGATTTGGTTCTTGTGTAGGCAATTGGTATTACTGCCATTTGTTGCTGAAGAAGTTTCTAGTAGCTTTAGCTGGTATGGCCAGTAGTAATTGATTCAGGAAGTTGTAGTTCAGCAGCATTGGGAGGCCTCCGTGTTGCTACCTCTGCATTATTAGGCATTCAATAAATCCACTATGTATTTGTAAATGAAGAGACATGCAGATAATAACAGAAAAAATTAAGACGGCAGAGCTTTAGAGTGGAATGTTAAGTCTGGAAGTATTTATCCCAAAGCTAGACATTCCCAAAAGAAATGATTTTTTTTTTTGCCCATTAATGTCTGAAAATTGGAGTTTGTTTTATTTTTTCTGCTTTTCAGGTTTTTTTCCATATTTTTTTTTGATTTTATTTATATGCCGCCCTTCTCCAGAGACTCAGGGCGGCTTACAATGCGTTAAGCAATAGCCTT
>JANHZT010004267.1:344737-362476 GCA_032468215.1 Stegonotus admiraltiensis | reverse complement strand
TGAAGGCTATTGCTTAACGCATTGTAAGCCGCCCTGAGTCTCCCGAGAAGGGCGGCATATAAATCAAAGCAAAAAAACCAACAACCATGATTTGATGCAAATGCACACCTGGCAATTCTATCAGATTGGCCAAGTCAATCCCAACTGGAGGCTCAACCTGCCAGGAAAAGACAGCCCCTGGAAACCCCTGTTTGGCTTTTCACCTGTAGCAGGAAGAAATAATCCACTAGGAAGCATGTGGATCAGTGGTGAAATCCAAATTTTTTTAAATGTGGCAGGGGAAGGATACTGCAAAATCCCCATTCCCACCCCACTCTGGGGCCAGCCGGAGGTGGTATTTGCCAGTTCTCCGAACTATTCCAAAATTTCTGCTACCGGTTCTCCAGAACCTGTCAGAACCTGCTGGATGTCACACCAGAACCTGATGTGGATGCAAGAGCAGATTGGGGGCTGATCTTGACACTTCCAATTAGTTGTGAACGAGAGGAAAAAAGAAGAGGAGCGTTCTGCAGCCAGGTAGAGATGCTGCACTCTCAACATAACGGAGATGCCTGGGGAAGATGGGAAGGGAGTGGTCAACACATATTTCAGGAATTTCTGTTCATAAATAGATGGAAGGTGCAATGTTAAGTGTGGGTGAAGACCTTTGCCACAGCCCAACTGAAATCAACGAAGCTAAAAAGACACTTAATCATCACTCTTTTAGTTTCAGTAATAAGCACTAAAATTGCACTCCTTTCTATTTTATTTTAAGAATGTTTTTAAACAGTTTGGTTAAGAGTGCTGCTTTACTGTATTTATTTTTCAGAAACTGAGAGCTCTCAGAAATTCCACAATTTGTTGAATTTGGTCTAATGGTTAAGGTACCAGAAATCAGAAGGATGTGAGTTCTAGTCCTTCCTTAGCCATGAAAGCCAGGTGGGTGACTTTGGGCACAATGTCAAGCTCAAATGAATTAAATTCCTGTGCTTATGAGAAAATGCTAGGAAGAAGATTTATTTTCACAAACTGCTGAAGTGCTTTAGTCAAAAGCCTTTCACATCCTTAACATCAAATGCTTAAGTAAGAAAACTTCTTGTCCAAAAAGTAGTTTCCCTTCAAAATTGGATGGTTGTGTTGTATCCAAAGCAAAAACATTGTGAAACCCAGGTTATCTCAGAAAGAAAACATTTTTGCCTGTTGTAAAATGTGTGCTTGTACATTCCCAATACCCTATTGTGAGATTTGTGATGGAAAGGGGCATATAGCTGTCAAATAAAGGAGCAACATGGAAATCCAAGTTTAAAATCCTGTCCAGAGCTGGTGAGGTATGATCAGTTTCACACAATCCAGTAACAGGGAATGGGGGAGGGGTTGTGATATGTGGTTTAATGCAAAAACCAAGTCCTGACATTCCTGGGATAGCCATGTGCAACCAACTTAATATTTTAAATTTGTACCTCTTGTAACAATAGTCTTCTTAAGTGGGAATGCCTTTTGTATGCCTTTTCTGTCTCTTGGAATGTCTAGCCAATTTTTTTTTTCTTTTCACGGATCACTTGCAATTGCTGGAGGTCCTGGCGAACTGTTCAGTTTGTAGACCAAAAGATTTATTAAAATGCCTACTCCAGTAATTCTTTTTTTTTGTACCAGTTTTGTCACAAAAGCCAATATAATATGCCAGTTCCTTATTAAATTGTTGGCTGATTTGGCCCTGGTCAAAATTGCCTGTATCTTTGTCCCAGCAGATCTGTATCAGATGCCGTAGCAAAATACAGATTGTTCCATATCTTTTTATACATGAATGGAGTTTATGTTTCATAATTTGGGACTCTGAATTGCAACCAATAAACTATTTTGTGTTTGTATACCAAATGAAAAAAGTAAATCCTAATTAATTATAGTTAATATTCCTGGATACCCACAATGGAGAAGCTAGAGAGAATTTTGCAGGATTGCATTTTTCTTTGAATTTCTTCAGCTGGTGCTTTGGAGCACTTTCACATACCAGATGTTACCTTCAAGAGCAGAATTGTGTAGTCTTCTTTTGTCTTCAATAGTCATGTATCAAAACTGGATAATAACTGAATAAAAAAGTGTTATAGTGTGATTTTGATCAACTTTGTCTAATTATTACCACTTTAATGCGGTAGCACTTAATATAATTAATATAATTATATTGCTTGGATTGACCTGTATAAAAGAATGAAATATGCTCCCTATTGCTATTTATTTATATATCCCACATTTATTATTTTTACAAATAAGGCAGTGAACATATCCAACACAACTTCCTCCTCCCATTTCCCCCACAATAACAATCCTGTGAGGTGAGTTGGGTGTTGGGCTGAGAGAGTGACTGTCCCATGGTTAGCCAACTGGCTTTCATGGCCAAGTCTAGAGTTGAAATCAGTGGCCAGCTTTCTAGCTTGGTGCCTTAACTATTAGGTCAAATGGACTGTCAACTGTTGTGTATTTGCCTGTGGGAGTGTGTAAAGATTATATACAAATAGTGACATGTTAGTTGATATAATGATTTTGTACCAGTGTATAGGTAGTCCTCAGCCTATGACCGTCCTTTAGCCTGGAATTATGGTTGTAAGTCATGCAAGTCATTAAGTAGGTCACCATGTGACCCAATTTTACAACCTTTATGCAGCGGTCATTAAGGGAACATGGAGATTATTAAGTGAATCTATTGTCCTCGATGAGTATGGTTTTTTTTTTTTGCTGGAAATCAGAACTAAACATCAGTTTCTTGCAGAAAACTTTGTAAATTGAGTGCCCATGTGATGCTGCAAATGGCTGTAAATCCGGGCCAGTTGCCGAGCACCGAAATGTGATCACATGAATGCGGGGGAAGGCAGCTGTTGAAACATTGAATCTGAGTTGTGAGTAGCCCTTGGAAGGTTCTGTAATTCTGAATGGTTGCTAAGCAACCGGTCGTAAGTGGAGGACAACTTGTATGCAAGTAAATGGGGAGTGTTAGGGTGTATTTGGGTACTTCTTATTAGATGCAGATTTTGAGTGAGAATGAATTTTAAAAGGTAAACATTACCAGTATGTAATTTTCAGTAAAGATTACAGTTACATCCAAAAATCAAACTCCAATTTGCTATGCAAATACATTTGGTATGCTGTTTTTCCAGATGGCATTTAAAATTACATAAACTAATTAGGGATGATGGAACATTAAGGAAAAGAAATCAATTCACTTTTTTTTGAAAATTAGTTCAGTATACTATTTTTGTAAAGTTAGGACCAGCTTGCAGTTTATGAATATACTTTGAATCACCATCAGATCGTAGTTTGCTATAATGTATAATGTAGCATTTACTTTCATTTACTCAGTGAGTGAGAAACTTAAAAATAAAAAATGTATTTTTTTGATAGAAGAGGACTCAATGTGAAATTAGTATGTGATATTTTTGAGAAAGCGGGGCATATCAAAATTCATACCTTATGTTGCAGTATAAACCAGATATATTGAAACATAAATAGTTCAAATTATTAGTATTTCAGTGGACACAATTTATGAGCAACTGTATCCGTCTATCTGGAAAGCCACTTCCAAGCCTTTTAAATAAAGATATATGACTTTACCTGCTTTTGATTATTGAATATCTTTAGTACAGCTTCTAAACAAAATTAAAAAATATTTTAAATGTTTATTAATCTATTCTATGATTAAAAATCTAACACCTATACCTGGTGAATTCAGAACAGTAACGTTAAATTAATAAGCAGTATCTCCCAACTTTTGTTCTCTGTAGCCAAAACATCCACAGGGGGTATTTTTATTTTATTTATTGCATTTATCCCCTAAACTTTTCTTTAATGGCTCAAACTAGTTTATAGTATTTCTGCTTCAGATGTCTTTTCAAGACTGGAAAAACATAGAATGAATATTCGGTATGATTCCCTTTGGATTTAGCTTTACGAGAGATTATTTCAGTAGATGAAGTCTACTAGCAAAACTATTGGAAGCTCAGTTTCCTTGATCAAGCTAGTCTGTTAGTAACTTATATTACATATTTGAGAATAAAACAAGAATACTTACATCCTAAAAAAGAGGACAGCAGGAACATGCAGATCCCTCTTTCCTGAAGTTCTCATTCATTCATTGGGTTCTGGAGGATCCATCTTTCAACTCTAGGGGAAGATTTTCAGAAACAGAACTAATAAAAAAAAATCCTTGTCCTGCTAGTGAAAGTGTTTAGTGGAGTTGAAATTTTTTTGTGCTTTCTAAATGCTCGTAGAAGGCAAAACATAGCAAATCAAGTACAGAAATAAATTCATTGCTAGTGCCACAAAGTACATTTGAGGCAGATTTGTGGGGAAACAGTCCTCTTTATAGGAACTACTATAACAATTGAAGATCAGGGACATTCATTCTAAATTCAGAAAGATTAAGATAGAAGAAATGCGTTAACTGAACTACTTTCCAGCTTTAATTCAGTTTGCAGTGTCAGTTCATAAATAGTGAATACAGAAAAAAATGGCTGGAGTATGGGAATGTGTATACTGTAGGTTGTGAAAGCTAAAGCTCTGATGGACAGATTTACCTTCAGTGTTTTGGATGTTTGTTTTCCCTAATTACTGTAGCAAACAGCCAAAACACTGACGTTCACACTTTGTCCTCTCCTAATTACTGTAGTTGAGAACCAGCTTGGTTTCGTGGCTAAAGGCACCAGGCTAAGAACCAGAAGACACCGACCTCTAGTTTAGGAATTAGCAGAAAGCCAACTGGGTAACTTTGTGCCAGTCACTTTCAGCCTTTGGCAAACCACTTTTGAAAATGTTGCCAAGAAAAGGGCAGGGACTTGTCCAGGCAGCTGCCAGGAATCAAGGCTGACTTGAAGTCTCTCTCTCTTTTTCTACCCCCCCTCCCCATGCTTTTAAAGTTTGCTCTAGTGGTTCTCATCTGCCAAAGAATTGTGCCAACAATTATGTCACCAATTATAAGTGCATGATTAGCAAACCTTCCTCTCTTCTTCCATCAGATGATGGTAATATAAAGAGCCAGCATAGTGTGCTGGCAAAGACTAGGATTCAGGAACCTTTCTGGATGATTTTGAATCTCTTAGCCAGTCTACCAGCCAGCGATAGAAAACTGCGAGACAGCACTGTGTATACTACCTTGAGCCTTTGAGAAGGAAGCATGCAGTTAGTATACATCTAACTATAAAAACAAGTTAGTTTTTAGACCTAGTACTTGGTCATTTGTGTGCATTCTCGTTTGATCACTGAAATTAAAAATTGTGAAAATATAATTTTTAATATAATTTTTCTCTATTTCTGGAAAATCTTGTTCTGAAGGGGCTTGGCAAAATATATGTCAGGCATTAACAAAAATAGGATGCTATTTGCAAGGGGGATCTTAATCAATTTTGTGAATGGCTATATGTTTCCTCTAATTCCTTATACTTCTCCTGATTGTTAAGGAAATATTATTTGACTATAGATCTTGAACCTTTTTCACCCTTCGTGGCTGGAGTGTATGTGCATTGTAGGCACAACACAAACAGTGTGTTAAAAATGTATGGTTATAGACACTATTTTTCAGATTTGTATTAAGGAATATTATAAAAATCCTGTCCCACAGTCATATCATTCATGTTGAATTCATTCACCATTTTTGCAAGAATGTTAAAGCTATATTTTAACAGAAATTTAATAAAGGAAGCATATAAAATAAAAAATATATATAATTTCTTTTCTCTTCAAATCAGATCCTGGATTCACTGGGAGAGAAACTCAAAAGATTCATATATGGAACATGGACCATATCTGCTTTATTTCCTGAATGTCAAAAAATACTTCCAGAAAGCAGAGGCTCAGCACTGGCCATTTCTATGCACAACCTTAATATTTTTTTTTAAATAAAATGCAGTTATGTGTGTATGACTTTCCATTAGCTTTACCAACCCTTATATTATTGTTGTATTCATTATCATTTGCTATTTACCTAATTGTCAAAGCTTCAGCAAAACAACATGGCATGCCATCTCTTAAATGGCCTTAATTCTACTTTTGGGCTGTTCTAAAATACCATAAAGCACATGATATCTCAATCCCTGGCTTATACAGTAAATGCATTATTTTGCACAGCTCAGCAAGTACTGTATGGGTCAAAGTGAAATCTGTTTTGAACTATAGCTGCTGAGCAAGCATCTTGCCCCTTTGTTTTCTTTGCATATCTGGGTCACTTTAATGTGATTGTAATCCAATATAAAATCCATATGCAGAAGAACATAATACTTTACAAAGTATTTGATTAATGTATGGAATTTGTTACCAGCAGTTACGGTAATTGCAGGTGGTTTGAATGATTTAAAAGGAGATTAGACACATTCATGGAAGATCAGGTTATCAGTACCTACCGTACTAATATTGATGATCATTTACTACCTCTTACATCATAGAGTAGTATCTTAAATATTGATTATTGGTATTCAACTATGAAAGAGAAACAGTTACTTTCCAGTTCATGTTGGTGAGTTTATTGAATGCCTCTAATCACATGCTGCAGACAAAGAATGCTGAACTAAATGGGCCTGTGGTCTGACTTAGTAATTCTTTGTACTTTCTAATCTTATTTTAATAAATGTCCTCAACTTATGACAGCAATTGAGACTGGGACTTCCAGCAGTTAATTAAGTGAATCATCATGTGACTGCACCCAATTTTAAAATTTGAATAATGCTAAAGTTTTATTTCATGTATAGTAGATTTACTCAACCTGTCTCTTACAATATTTATCTAAACTAAAAATGGTTTTTTTCTCACCTAATAATTATCTTTGATGCAGGGAATAGGGTCTCCTTATATTTACAGAAAAAAGTGGTACTGCTATTTTAAAGAGTGCTTCTTATTGTTGGTGAAAACTAGAAAAACAAGTGTGGACTCTACGGGAAGGATTACATGAATTAAGTGGTGTCATAAATATCCTTGTCCTAGTGCCTGGAAGCTGTGAGGATGTGGATGGACGACACCAGGCTTTAGCAGAACTTTGGCCAGATTGATTGACTCTTTTGGAGCCTACTGATTTCAGGACTGTACCATCTTTGGTACTAGGTGGGGTGGCACTACCCCAGAAGGTGTACAGTCTGGGGGTCCTCCTAGAGCAGTGATGGCAAGCCTTCTGGACACCAAGTGCCCAAACTGGAACACATGTGCACGCGCCGGAGCTCCAGAAACCTGAAGACCAGCTGGTTGGCATGCACATGCCAGTTTTTTGGCTGTTTTTCGGGCTGTTTTCAGGCCGTTTTCCGGCACTCCAACACCTGCAAAGACCAGCTGGCCGGCGTGCATGTGCGTGCCGGAAACCAGAAGAGCAGCTGGTGACAGCGCGTGTGCCCAGAGAGAGGGCTCTCCATGCCACCTCTGGCACGTGTGCCATAGGTTCGCCATCACAGTCCTAGAGTCTCAATTCCTGCTTGAAGAGCAAGTGATGACTGTAGGTAGAAGGGCCTTTGCCCAAGTTCATATGGTGCACCAGTTGTGTCCGTTTTTACACTGGCAGGCTCTGAAGCCCTTGAAGAGTATCAGTTGGTGCAGAATACAGTGGTGCAGGTTATTTATTATGTGTTCTCCTAGAACAGATCATGTTACACCTCTGCTCCATGAGTTGTGCTGGTTGCCAATTTGCTTCCATCTCTAATTCAAGGGGCTGCTTTTAACTTTTAAAACCATTCATGGCATGGGACCAGGTTATCTGAGGGACTGGACTGCCTCTTTCCAATTATATCTGTACATCCCATTAGAGTTGGCTGAGAGGGCATCCTTCAGATTTCATCTGCTAGGGATTTACACCTGGCAGGTCCTGGGAACAAGGACTTATCTGCTATGGCGTCCACCCATAGATCCACCCCCCTCTCCCCAATTAGATTATCTGTATCCCTCCTGATATTCCGAAAGTTATCCTGGCTATGTTATCAGGCCCAGAACTCCCAGAAAATGGAGATATCGGTGGATAGCTCTATCACTGAGGTGGATACCATCATTTCTCTGCCTGGCATTTGTATATATTTAACTTTTAATACTGATTTTATAATGATTGTTTATATATGTATTTTTTTATCTAGTTGCTGTGAGTTGTCCAGAGTCACTTTTCATGAGATGGGTGGCCATAGAAATTTGATTAATAAATAAATACCAAAAAAAGGAATAAATATTAGTAATAGGACCTTCCCTTTTTCTGCCTAATTCTAGATATTCATTCTATACACTATAGATGGCAAGCAGTGTAGTCCAGTTCAAAATGGTTGAAAGTTCTGACCTGAACAGCAGCGGTGAGATCCTCTCTTTCCAAACTGCTGGTGACATTGAGGCTTCAAAAATATTTATGCTTTCACCTTAAATTCAGGGTCATCAAGTTTTTAAATAAATATAGTAATTTGTATATAAAACAAAGATATAAGGTTCATTAGAAAATTTCAATTGTTAATTGTACATTTTTACATTAGAAATAAACTGCATATGGAATATTTACCTGGAAAAAATGCATATGCTTAATTATACCTGGCTTATTTGCCTCCAGAGGGGATTATTGTAGTAATTTCTACATGACATGCTCTTGAATAGTTTGAAAACTACAGCCGATGCAAAAAAAGAGAAAAGAAAAGAAAAGAAAAAGCAATACTTAGAATGTTTTCTGTAGCTGTTGAAGCCATATTGTATTGGTATTGTTCTCCATTGTGGGTGGAGACAGCAGCCAGATGTGGATTCTACTCATGTTCAGATGAAGGACTGAGCCTTTCAATAAAGCGAAATCCCGCCCCTGTTGCTAGGGGCTCCCAGCTTTTGCTCAGTCCTTCAGACTGGACAGTTGTGTGGATCTTCGTCTCTGCTTGCTTTTCAGCATTCTTCTTCACCTAATTCATATTTTCAGCTGTTGAAGCCATATTGTATTGGTATTGTTTTTTCCAATTTGATTTCAGGTCCAATAAAAGATGAAACTGTAGATGGTTTGGGTTAGGGCTAGCAAAAATAGAGATTTTTTGTGTGTGTGCTTTTTATTGTCAAGGAAAGCAACAATGATTAACTGAGATAATACATAACCTTTTCATTGGCAATATCCCAGTTTGGGGCTAATCGTATTTTTTATTGCTTGTATAGGTGTTTTTATTTTAATGAGCTTTTAAATGTTTGGAAACATATCACGTTTCCTAAAGCTTCTTGTGGATTTATTGTCTCTGATTTATTCATATTCTGTTTTATAGTACTCTTCCACTTCGGCAGTTTACAGATTGAAAAACAATGCATAAGTATTTCTGTGAATAATATTAGAAATGACTTACACAGACAGTTCTAAAACTGTAAAATAAAATATATTGAGATGGTTTGAGACAGGGTAGGACCAAGAATTTGTGTTTGGACGAGCTGATAAGAGGCTTAAAAGTAATAAGACAAGACACATAATGGATAATGGGCACAAAGAAGTGAGATATGGACTTAGTGTAAATTAGATGGGTTAGTATTGTAAACTAAATTTAGAGTTTCTGATTTCTTTTAGAATTATTTCTTTTGCCCATTATCTTCCTTTTTCTTTAGTTTGTATTATTTATTTATTAAATTTTTATCCCACCTTTATTACTTTATAGATGATTCAAGGTGATGAACATACATAATACTCTTCCCCTACCTATTTTCCTCACAACAGCCCTGTGAATTGGGCTGGGTTGAGAGAGAGTGACTGGCCCAAAGTCACCAAGTTTTGTGCCTAAGGCAGGAATAGAACTCAGTCTCCTGCTTTCTGGGGCAGCACCTTAACCAGTACACCAAATTCAAATGGTTTTCACCCTGAAAGAGAATAATGTAATGGGTACATGTCATACATCTGTTCACTACTTCTTACCCTTCAATCATAATAGGCGATTTGGGACAGGAAAGTATTTTATATATGTTTTCCTTTTTACTATTCTTTTATATCATTTGCCAAATAATTGCACTTTTCATATAGCTAATTGTCCTAGAAGTACCTCCAAAAGGATAGAATATATCTACTGTGGATTCAGTTTGTTTCCCTACTGTTCAAGTACTGATTATTAAAATAAAATAAATGTAGCTAAATGAATACTTTGAAACCTTAGTATGAGATTATTTAAATATGCATCTTAATACTGTTAGCATATGTGGTATTCCATATAATGCAGTGGTGGCGAACCTTTTACTCACCAAGTGCCAAATTGGTAAGCACTTTGCACGCCTTGCATGCTTTGCCCGCGTCTGCTATCCATATTAACGTGCAGCTTCTCCCCCGTGCGCTGCGCATGCAACCACAGCATCTTGCATGTGCATGGCTTTCGCGCAGCTCTCGCTGTGTGCTGTGTGCAATTGCACCATCTGCACGTGTGTGCTGTTTTCTTGTGCGCAATGCACGCACGTGAATGCCACCTATGCATGCATGCGCTGACCGCAAGTACTCTTGTGCGCATGTGCAAATGCACTTGCATGCGCAGGAGAACTCCGAAGACCAGCTGAGTCACCTGAATTGCACGCATGTGCACCAAAGGCCTGAACACCAGCTGGGGCACGCGTGCATGTGCAGCTGTAGGTGAGTTGGAAAGAGACGGTTTCACACAGCCCGGAAAGATGGCTCTGTGTGCCACCTTGGGCACGCGTGCCATAGGTTCGCCATCACGGATATAATGGATACATCCATATGTGGTATTTCCATGTAGTACTTCAGAATGTGTGTTTAATTTCAAGGTCAAACCAGAGCTTTGCATTTAGCATTGATCTATATACTACTGAAAACTCTGGATTCTATAACCTTTAACTGGGTGAAACAGTGCATCATAGGGCAAAACCTTTTGAAGCAAAGTACCTCAAATGGGCTAACTTACAGAATGTATCCAAAATCTGGACCCATGATTCTCATGAGATTGAAATTTGACAAATTTTATAAAACATTTTATGACATAATACAGAGTGTCATGAAACATTTCTTGTGGTGATGTTTGACTGTGTTATACAGTTCAACATGAACTATTTTGAAGCATCTCTGTGTCCTGACTTTTCCAGTAAAGACAGCATATTAGAAGCCCTGTCATTGTTCAAGGCATTGGGGAACCTGCTAAAGAAATATCTCTGAAACAATGAGCCCAGAGGGCACAAATTGTCTAGTTGTCTGGAGGGGAAGAGACACCATTACTAAGAAAAGATAAACTCTACCAATATGGGAAGAAATGTCATAGGGCAGGGTGTGTGGATCTCCATCACCTGAAAGTAATGCAAATACCAGTGGATAGATGTTTTATAGAGGGAGTTCCAAACTTGAAATGAAGAATTTTCTGATCGTGGGAAGTGTTAAACAGTGGAAAAGCCTGCCTTGTGAAGTTGTGGGTCCTCCATTACTAGACTGGATTGTCATTTGTCTGAATGGTTATGAGGCTTCCTGCAGTGTGAATTAGGATTGAATTAGAAGACCTCCAAGGTCCCTGTTGATGCTATGGGTTTTTTTTTAACGCTTATAAAAGGTTTCTGCTTTGCTTACAAAATGAAAAATGTACTATTTCTGGGTTTTCTTCTAAAGGCAAAGTAAATTAAATGTAAATTGCATTTACCTGTGGAAGATACTATCATATTTACATAAAGTCACATTTACAAAATTACATCAAGAGGGAAATGCAACATAATGATTTCATAATTTATAATCAATTCACTATGATTATATTTTGTCTCTTGATGTAATTTAGTAAATAGGATTCAGGTAAGTATGATGTTCTGCACTTAATGTAATTTATGCAGTTTTTAGAATTTCAGAGGACTGAGTCTAAAAAAATCTGTTTCACATTTTAGATTAATGGCTGTTTTATTGAGAAGCTATTTGTCAGTGCTTAAAAGTGGGCCATCTGGAAATCAGTTTAAAACTGGAAATAATGTCAAATTGATTTTTTAAAATAAAGCTTCTCCATTACTTCAATTCCATTATTCAGCATTTTTAGTTTAAATTTACTGTAACAGTTGGCTATGGTGCAGGTTCTAGTGCGGGAAGTACAAAAGATTATAAATAATTTCTTATATAATAGAGTATCTGAATAGTTGAGAAGAGATTTGGCATTTGTAAATTTATTGGTGTCAAGCTGTTTATACAGTCTTACAAATGTTTTTGGTTTCTTAGTTTAAGTCGAAGAGAATTTGTTGGTTTATTTCCTTAAATGAGGTTAAAATGACCTTATTTTAATTCTGTAGTGTAATTGTTTTAAAAAGCATCTTCCATTTTGAAGGAATTTAGGAACTCAGTACAAGGAACTCTTTATAGTGCATTAGAAAATAAAAATTCTGCCTAACAATCTTTATTTTATTGCTTGATGGCTAACCTTTACAGTGAACATATTGACTTAGGCTGGCGTACCACATAATGTACTTTCAACGTAGTTATTAGCAGTGACTATATATAAAACCCATTGGCTTGTAAAATACTGCTGTGTATTCCTGGATGACAGATGTACTCAATCGTTCATTAATAGAAATAGCAATTTTAAAGATGGCCTAATGGACATTGCTTTTAAAAAACACTGATTTTCTTCTGCACTTAGTATCATTATATTATTTCAAATGGAAACTGCTTGAATAACTGACCCTCAAGCCAGTTTAGAAATGACAGAGAACATTTTAGAAAGCAACTCTCCATGGTTCAGCTATTGAATTGTAGTTTGAATATTCTGTTATTAAATTCAATTTATTATTAAACTTATCATAAAAATACTTCACTTGTGTAGACTAAGATTAATATTAAATTTTATCTTAGAACTTCTGTTAATGTCAATAATGGTGGCAAGCTGAAGTCTATACACTATAATTTTTTTAAAAATAAGTCATTGTTTTACAGGATACATATCAGTATTTAAGGTATGATTCTACTAGCATAGCATTGTCTAATTTGTTCAAAGGAACTGTTTTGTGGAGTCTGCCGATGTGGCAACTTATGTGTTCTCCATTGTGGGTGGAGACAGCAGCCAGGAATGGGTGTTCTTGCCTGTTCAGCTTGAAGGACTGAGTCTGTAGCAAAATTAAGCTCCGCCCTTGTTGCTAGGAATATCCAGCTTTTTTCTCAGTTCTTCAGACTGGACAGACGTCTCAGGCTGGGTCTCTTATCCACCTTTCTTTACCTTTCCTGATTGCTGTCTTGACACTTGGACTTTGATTATTGTTGGTTTTCATCGAACTGTGAGTTACTAAGGACCTTGTCCTCATTGGACTTGGTTCTTCTCCCTTCAGGCTTGCCTGCCTGTGAAGGAACATTCCCCCCCCTGCCATTTCAGTCATTGAACTAGTAGGCACCTCGCAGTGCCTTGAAGGCTTTCTCCTGGGGGATTGGGGTGAACATAGCAAGCCGGAGACTTTGGTGAGGAGCTTCATGCTCTGTTGAGAGCTGCGTGGACGGCCATTGCTCATTTCATCTTGATGAAGGCCATCTGATGCGAAGACCAGCTGTTGGAGCTTAAGCTCCTATCACTCCCGCCTGCTTTAAACATCAAAGGAGCCAGCCCTCCATGGTGAGCATTCCCGGCTTGGCGGCAACACTGTCAGAGACAGCAGTGTTATTGTTTATGACCGTTGTTTGAGCTTCAGGAGCTTTGCGCTCCATTGCCTGGTTATTGGGAACCATTTGGGCATCAGGAGCTTTGTACTCCATTGCCTGGCCATTGGGAGCTGTTTTGGCCGTAAGGGGCTTCTTGCTCCATTGCCTAGCTGTTGGGAGCCGTTGTGACTGAGGAGCATTTTGGGTGCCAGGAACTTCGCGCTCCACTGCTTGGCTGTGGGGCACCATTTTGTGGCCATCAGGAGCTTTGCACTTCATTGTGTGATAACGTCCGCCATTTTGACTTCGTGCACAATCCATTAGAGTACATTGGTGCCTTGCAGCTGTCCTCTGTGCTTACCCAAGGGGGTCCTTGTTTCTGCTGCATATCTAGAGCTGGGGATTTCCCAACTAATTGAACTGGAGGCTTTTCACCGATAGCTTTCTCCAGGAAAAGGTGCCCTGAGTGTCTTCTTTGAATTTAAGGCAGCCATTTGCAATTCTTCTACTGGCTAGCAGCCATTTTGGGGACCAGTCTGCCATAGGCTTTGACCTGCCTTGCTCCCAACAGGCACAGCACCTTTCTTTTTTACAGTAAGGATGCCTAAGGCACTTTCTAAATTAAAACATGGCTGCAAGGCCGGGTCTACTGGGCAGGCTGATAGGGTGCCCTTGAGCATGGACTCAGGAACGACTCAAGCCCCTGATGACATGAACATGCCCCCAAGGGACAGACAGTCTCTCTCTCATCATACCCCTTGCAGCCACAGCTCAGCTGCCACCAGGGACGAGAGGCGCAGGGACCTTGCAGAAAATCTGCAATAAGGCCAGCAAGAATAAAACCCTTCCTTTGCAGGAGCTTTTCCAGGTTCTTCTCTCTGTGGTGACACCTGACCAGGTTTCCCTCTGGGACTGTCCCATTTCTGTGTCCACTGCAGGTTTGTGGGCCCTTCTATGGCCTCAGTTCCTCCTCCTCCTCCTCCTGTAAGGAGGCCTACGGAGGCCACTATAAACCAAGCACAGGAGTGACTGAATCCTCTCTCACACACAATAGAGACTATGTCCTCCCTGATAATCTGCAACAGATTTTTTCCAGGGCTCTACAGATGTCGCTGGAAGCTGGTCATTTGCATCCCGGCAGAATTCCTTCTGTGAGATCCGTGCCTTCTGCTTCTTCTGGGAGGGACATTCAAGATGATCTGCTATCCTGTCTGGAATCAGAGTTGTCGGCTCTTTTGCACTCGACCTGCCAGCGACTCTTGATGAGGTTGACCACCTGAAACTGAACTTGTCTGATGACGAGGGCCTTGAGCCAGAACAACCGGCCTTTACCGGTCTTTTCCCTCTGGCAGTTTTTAAATCTTTACTCTTTAAAGCGTCTCAAGCGATACAACTGGGCCTGCCGGTTACTGAAGAGGTCCCTCCAATGCCCCAAAGGTCATTTAATCCCCTTTTCTCTGAGCCAACTAAATCTGTCAATTCTATTCCAGCTCCGCCACTTTTCCTGGGCGTTATTCAAAGCCAGTGGTCCTTGCCTGGCTCTGCTCTGACTCCTTCTTCCCTGGACAAGCGTTTCTTTAATGTGGCTCCTGACACGGCTAATCTGCTACAACTACCCACGGTTGATGCACCTGTTGCAGCCTTACTGCCTCACACTGCCATCCTGGGTGAACCTGATGAAGGTCTTTGTCCTGAGGAATGCCATTCTGACCAAACTCTCCAATGTGCTCACTTGGGGGCGGCTTGGCCCATTACATCTGCCACCACGGCCTCTTTCTTCAACAGGGTGACACTGCTCTGGTTGAGTCAGCTCCAAAGCAAATTGCCTCCTGAGGATTCCAGGCTGCAGCAAGACTTAAATAAAATCATCGTGGCAGTCCAGTTTTCAGCAAACGCTACCCTCAACTTTGCCCGCTTCGCTTCAAAGTCTATGGTTTCAACGGTGGTGGTATGCCAGCTTGGTTGGCTTTGACATTGGCAGGCGGACGCCCATCACAAGTGGCGTCTGGTGTCTTCCCCCTTTACGGGGGGGGGAATTTGTTTGGCTCTTCTTTGGCACCCTTTTTCAAAGAGTCGAAAGACAAGCGCAAAATATTGCCTTCTTCACAGCATAAAACTGACACTCGATTCTCTCCCTTTTTCCGCAGGCCTCCTGTGAGGGGATCCAACTGGGGTGCTGGAACTTCTCGTTCTTAGGGATCCTTCATACCTAGACAGAGGGGGACCCAAGACAGGTCATACAGGGTAGAACTCTCCCTGGCAAGCGGCCCTTTTGAGGGGGAGGAAGCTGTCCTTTCCGCCACCAATGAGAGCTGCATGTCTGACGGTCCCATCGGTGGCAGGCTAGCTCTATTTGCTGACCGATGGGACATTCTCACGTCGGACTCTTGGGTCAGGGATACGGTAAGATCTGGTCTATCCCTTGAATTTCTCTCCACCCCTCTTGAGTTTCTTTATTCACTGGCCCGTCTCTAAAGATGGGCACAAAAAGGCCCTCATGGATCGGGCCATGAAACACCTACTGGATATTCAAGCCATCCAGCAGGTGCCAGAGGATTTGATGGGCCAAGGGTTCTATTCCTTGCCCTTTCTGGTCCCCAAATCCTCGGGTGGGTGGAGACCTATTCTGGACCTTAAAAGACTGAACTGCTGTGTTGTTTATAAATGGTTCAAAATGCAGTCTCTTCAATCTATTTTGGCTGGCATCAGGAAGGGCAACTTCCTCACTTCTATTGACTTCACTGAGGCTTATTTACATATCCCCACTTTTTCCCCACATAGCAAATATATGTGGTTTTATTATGCCGGTACGCATTATCAGTACTGTGCCTTACCATTTGGACTGTCTTCTGCTCCCCGTGCCTTTACTAAGATAGTAGCCACCTTGGCGGATCATCTTCGGGCCATCCCTGTCCGTGTCCAATGTTACTTGGATGATATTTTAATTCAGTCCTCTTCTGAACATCTTTCCTTAGAGGATCTCCAAGTAACTATGCATTATCTCCGAGAGCACCGCTTCTCTATTAATATAGCGAAAAGTCAAATTGTCCTGTCGACACGCATTCTGCATCTGGGGGCAGTGATAGATTCCCTAGATGATAGAGTCTATCTTTTTCAGGAGTGACAGGTCAGCCTTAAAGAACTTGTAGGTAAAGTTCAAACAGAGTGTAAGGTTCCCCTGGCTTTGCCGTCTACCTTACTGGGTAAGATGGTTTCAGCCATCCACATTACCCTGTGGGCTCGCCTTCATGCGAGGTACCGTCAATGGTTTCTCTTGCCCTTTCAGAAGGCGGGCAAAGGCAATTCTCAAGCCAGGGTCCGGGTTCCCCCCAGCGTCAGAAGGTCCATAACCTGGTGGAGGTCTCCAGCCTTTTCCAAAGGGCGGCTCTTCCACAAGCTTTGCCAACTGGTATTGATGATGGATGCCAGCCTTTCCGTTTGGGGGGCACATCTTCAGATGCAGGTTGCTTAGGGATTATGGTCAGCCCGCAATCAACGCTGGAACATCAATTGGCTGGAGCTGCGTGCAGTATACTTGGCCCTCAGACACTTCCGCCGACTGGTCACGAACCAACATATGTTGGTCTTTACCGACAATGTGGCCACGAAGGCCCACATAAACTGCCAGGGGGCACCAGATCCACAGGTCTGATGTCGGAGGCTTCTGGCATACATTGGATGTTCAGAGGGCCCTTCGTATTTATCTCAAAAAGACTGCTGACTTATGTAGGATGGAGTCCTTGTTTGTTTCCTTTATTCTAGTGTCTCTAGGTTCCAAGGTCTCCACCACCACCATTGGCAGATGGATTTGGCAGATGATCTCCAAGGCGTACGAACTGCGTTCCTTTTCTCGGCCATCACGTCTAACGGTGCATTCCATGTGCAGTGCAGCTACTTCTGCGGCCTGGGCCACGCAGGCATCCTTGACCAAGATCTGCAGGGCGGTGACATGGACGTCTTCTTCGTCCTTTGTTAGGCACTATAAGCTGGACCAGTTTGCCTTGGCGGAGGTGGCATTTGGCCCCAGGGTTCTACAGTGGGTTCACTCTGCTACAGAGACTTAGGACCAGACAGGGGCCTGCCCATAGTTGGGATACTAAGCTTTGGTATGTCCCATTCCTGGCTGCTGTCTCCACCCACAATAGAGAAGGGGCATTGGTCTTACCTGATACGCACCTTCTCGTTGGGTGGAGACAGCAGCCAGCCCCACCCTTTGCATATCTGGTCTT